>CAODLS011305725.1:0-12649 GCA_948243855.1 Flueggea neowawraea | reverse complement strand
TACACGGCTACCATTGTATCCGTTGAGAGGATTGTTGGCCCAAAAGCTCCTGGAGAGACATGCCACATTGTGATTGATCATGGTGGTAATGTTCCCTACTGGGAAGGACAAAGTTATGGTGTAATTCCTCCTGTAAGTATTAGTTATTGTTGGTACAATTTGTCTCACTCACCATTGAACTTTTTTATTTCAGCTCGTATTTTGGCGGGAGTGGAGTTATGTGGAGTGTAATTGGTTGTTTCTATGATATCTTATGCTGATTTTGTGGACATCTTTACGTTAGGCTTCTTAAAATTGATGAAATTTGTGTATTTAACTGGAGTGTATTTTTGTATGTACAGTTCCTGTGGGGACTACAGTCTAACAATTTTATGCCTCTTAATTCTTACCAAAAAATGTATGATAGTAAAGATATCAGCAGTGTTTCATTATTTTTTTTGTCATTATTTCAGCTGTTCTTGATCTTTAACTGAACTTTTCATCGTACAACAGGGCGAAAACCCAAAGAAACCAGGCCCCCCACCCCCACAATGTACGTCTCTATTCAATTGCATCATCAAGATATGGAGACTCTTTTGATGACAGGACAACTAGTTTATGTGTTCGCCGTGCTGTCTATTATGATCCTGAGACCGGGAAGGAGGATCCTTCAAAGAGTGGTGGATGCAGTAACTACCTTTGCAACTCCAAGCCTGGAGATAAAATTAAAATCACTGGTATGTACTGTTCATTCGGCGGAAAGATTTGAATTGTTCTTTCTCTTTCAGTTTATCTTTCTATATTTTTTCTATCTTTAGCACAAGCAACCAGAGGTTGTGCTTCAAATGGTGGTATTATTTCATAAATGATTCTATCTTTTTGTGTCTTTTTATTAGTTTATTTATTATTTATCAGTAATTTTTTTTTTGGCACTTTATGCTTGTTGAGAAATTTTAGTTTTTACTTATGGGCAAATGATTTATTCTGAGAATTGCTTATGGTGCACATGACATGGTAGCTTTGCATTTAGTTAAATTACTTGTCTACCATTTCTGAATGTGTGAATGTTTCTTGAAGTTAAGTAATTTGCTATTCGTGTGTCAGCTATTATCAACAAGTTAAACCGGTTGGCTAGTACTTGATGCTTTCCAGTTTAAGTTTTTTTTTTCCTTTTCTTTTCTCATGCAGAGGGTTTTGGGTCTTGGCTTTTTTTATAGGAGCACCATCAAATAGTCTGAATTACTTGATGTATGTTGGCTGATATGTTGCTTTTATCAGTTTCATTGCCATCGTTTTTTTCTTCTGTTTCTTTTCCTGTTATTTGGCTGCAAATGTTATGGATTCTTTTTTCCTAAATAGTAGAACAGATCCAATATGCTGTGTCTTCAAATACTCCTTTGAGCATGTAGATTGAGGTTTGTTCGTTAGTAAGCACTTACACCCTTTTGACATTCAACATTTGAATGCGTAATGCTATCTAACTTTCAGATTTTGAAAGAAATTAAAATTTGAAAATGTATTTTTTGTTGTCATTTATTCATTATCATCTCTCATTTGCCTTTCAATGTGATGGCTTGACTCATTGGTCCAAACCAAGTTTGATTTTTCTTCCAAGCTAAAAAGTTGCTATTAGAATGGAAGTTTTTTATTTTTTTTATGTACTTTAGTTTTTATTGTAACTTTTGTTCTCTACTAAAGTTCCTACTTTAAGATACTTGGTTGACAATTAATGACTGCTTATAATTATGAAGATTTTTGTGATTTGTTGTCAGGTAATTTTATGATATTAACTGCTCCACAATGTTTTGGCAGGTCCCTCCGGCAAGATAATGCTTTTGCCAGAAGATGACTCAAATGCCACCCACGTTATGATTGCCATTGGCACTGGTGTGGCTCCATACAGAGGATATCTCAGACGCATGTTCATGGAGAATGTCCCTACGTTCAAGTTTGGTGGCCTTGCATGGCTTTTCCTTGGGGTGGCGAACACTGACAGCCTCTTGTATGATGATGAGTTCATCAAGTATCTCCGGGACTACCCAGACCACTTCAGGTATGACAAAGCGCTTAGCAGAGAACAAAAGAACAAGAATGGCGGCAAAATGTACGTCCAGGATAAGATCGAGGAATACAGTGATGAAATCTTCAAACTCCTTGATGGTGGTGCACACATTTACTTCTGCGGTCTCAAAGGTATGATGCCCAGGATCCAAGATACACTAAAGAGAGTTGCAGAGCAAAGAGGAGAAAACTGCAACGAGAAGCTCTCGCAACTGAAGAAGAACAGACAATGGCATTTTGAAGTCTACTAAATTCCTACTCTAGAGGTCGCACCGACGGAAGACAAAAACACAGCCATATCGCCAATGTCAGGAGATGTGGGATTTCAAGATTGTTGGTTCAGCTGTGCATAAACTGGAGCAGCGTCACCATTCATCTGTAGCATTAATAATCAAAAGATTTATTGGTCAATACAAATTAGGAACTCTTTGGTGATTATGAATATTATGGCATTTGATTGGAAAATGAAACTTTAATTCTACGCCTCTTCATCAGTTCTTTGAGATATTGAGTCACTTATCATCCTTTGATGAAAGTTGCTATAGAAATGCAACAATCAATTCCAATCAATTAGGCGCTTCTACTTTTGTTGCCTGCCACTATAAGTGTTCAACCTTGAACAATCAACGCATGATAACTTAGGTTATTTCAAGTGATTGAGTGTGTACATTAATTCTATTCAGGTGACTTTTTTCGTATGTTTGTAGCTATAAAACTGTGGTATGTATGCAGCATTAGCAGTGCACATCATGGTTGGCTTTTCATATGATCCGGGCTAATCTGAAATAGCTGTAGCAGCATTATCCCTCCTTGGTTTGCCCTTCACTTTGCAGCCAAAATCTGGGCACAGTTGGTTCTTGTTGGAAGCAGTTGGGAAAATGGTGAATATCTATTTCCAAATTTTCAAAAAATACTTGAGAAATCGTATTACTCATTATATTTATAAGGTGTGATCAAACTACAAACAAGTGTTGATTAGTAAGTCAACTTAAATCATATGTTAGAATCCAATTAGGTTTACCCGTAACACATAATAGAATTATGATAATAGAATTAGGTACTTAAGTCTAGAACTGTTTAGTTTTCCCTTTTTTTGGAAAAAAAAAAGGAAAAAGAGGAGATTAATCCAGAAGAATAGTAGGCAAATCTGAAGTTTACGTCCTTTGATTTTGAAGTTGATGGAATCGGCATTACGTTCCTTCCACCCTCTTCTGACTATTTCCATTAACAAATATTTCAATTTCAGCTCTTAAAAATATAAAAACGACAACTTATAAAAATGGTCGTCACCGTACTTTCATTCGCTCATTTATTAAAATAAAAAGTTTAACAGCTTTTCGTGTGTATCTTTCTCTCTCTTATTGCCTGAAGAAGAAGAAGACGAACAGAAAAGCCATTCTTTTTCTCCATTGAAAACAGGAAAGGATTTAGATTTGAAGTGGGTTTTCAATTCCATTGACAAATATTCACAGGTGATTCCAAATTTTCGGTTTTTCTTGTTCTTTCTTTTCATCGTTGCTCATTCCGCGTTTGGCTTTTTTTTTTCTCCATTTTGCATTTAATCTTTTCATTCTGTTGGTTCCTTCGAAAAAAATGTGTGGTCCAAGTCCAACCCCAAATGCAAGTTCATGTAAACGTGTTGTTTTTTGTGATTGGTTGACCAATATATTGTATCAAGAATTTCATGATATCATTTCTCCACTAGCAGTTTCTGGATTTGTAATTCGACTTTCTGCCATTAATCTCAGTTGTTTCTTTCTGTGTGTTAATAGAATTGAATGAAAATTAGAAAAGATGTTGAATTTTTCAGTCATTTGGTTTTCTTTCATTGCATTCTCTCTGAACATATCGCCATAGTAGATTCTTGCTTCTCATGTGATGTTTTGGATACAACTGGATACAATTACTTGTATCCCAATGGAGATTCTTTCTTCATTTTCTTGCAACCAAACTAGGTGTGATTTTGGAGGTTTACTTGATATAAATATGTATGATTTACTTGCTTGCAGGTTATGATTTACTTGCTTGCAGGTTTTCCTTAATCAGAAATATGACTCTTTTTAACATTTTTTTTAGTTTCCAAGGTATTATTGATATCACGAATTCAAATTTGAGGCGCCATCCCAAAATATCATTTGGCTTTAGACTTTGTTCTGGTAGAATGTCCTCTCTAGACTACTAGGTTCCTGGCCAATAGAAATAGAATGAGCACAATACTTATTTTTCCATAGAATTTACGTACCAAAGTTGTGGGAATGGATTTTTTGTTTGCTCATGTTTTTGGGTCATCTTGTGTAGACAATCTGGTGGAGATTGGTTTTGTTGAATGATTTTTGGCTGTCACTAAAGCAATGAGCCATTCGTCTGAACATCAGAAGCCTGCATCAGGTATGCGTGTGTTACTTAGAGAAATAGCCGCTTCTTTAGCAATTTGAACCTTTTCTTCTGTTACTGAAATATAGGCCTCTCTCTCAATTTTAGTCAAAGATTGTGAGGCGTATTTGTGAACTTTTTGCTTATTAGCTAGGCCTTTTCTTCTGAGGGTTTTGTCTATCGTCATGCAGGACTGCTGCATGATTTCTATGCTTCTTGTTGCTTTAGCTTCTCATCAGAAGAGGAGATAATATTGTTTGTGTGTTAGGAGCGATTTACATTTTATTTTATTTTTTCTTATAGCTTATAGTGGGTGGTGAATAAAATTATACCAATGGCACTTACCAGAGTTGGAAAGAGAAGACAAAACTAATTATTGAAAACCAAGCAGCAGCATATGTAGATAGGACATTGTGGCATTAGTGGCGATAAATGGCACCAGTGTACAATTTATCTATACTTTCTGACAATATTCCATGACTCTTTTGTGAAGGTAAAGGGAGACTAAAAGATCTATTGCTTCAAAGTGATAATCGCTTTTGTGCTGACTGTGGTGCTGCAGATCCAAAATGGGCGTAAGTCAAAACACTCAAGAGAATTCTGATTGGGAGTATGTTTGTAATGAATATTTATGCTATTTTCCGGACAAGCTTCCAAAATTGCACAGTTCTTGCAACAATTGTGGCTATGTGTTCGATAAGTTTGTTTTAATACATATATGAAAAGCTAAAGGTTCATTTTGTTTGATTGTATAGTCCTCAAAAGTGACTATTTTTGGTTGACATCTTCATCTTCAGGTCAGCAAACATTGGAGTATTTATATGCTTAAAATGTTGTGGTGTGCATAGAAGCCTTGGTACACATATCTCTAAGGTAAATGCTCACCTGTAAATAACTTGACATTCAGAATCAGTTGTTGAACTGGAAAATTTGGTACTGACAGCAACTGCTCTGATACATCTTTACTGAATGTTACATTGTGCCCATGTTCTTGGTTCTTGTCCTGAATTTCCAGGTCTTATCTGTGACATTGGATGAGTGGTCTGATGATGAAGTTGATGCCATGATTGAAGTAGGAGGAAATTCCTCTGCAAATGCAATTTATGAAGCATTTATACCTGAAGGGGTCTCTAAGCCACGACCAGATGCTAGTCATAAGGATCGTATGAAATACATCAGGTTGACGAACACTTCTCTGCATATTATTATATGCAGGCATGCTTAGTATCAATTTTCTCCTCTCGTAATGACCCACCATACTATTGTCTTTATGTGCCATTGGTCCATATGCCAGAGATATTATTGACAAAGACTGGGTGTTGCTTGTTGTGATATCACATAGTAGTTATCAATTGGTCATAGCTTTCTCTGATATTTTGATTTTTCATATAGGTCTAAGTATGAGCTTCAAGAGTTTTTGAAGCCTAGCTTGCGGATTACATCAGGAAAGAGTTCTATGTCCCTACAGTCAAGTTTTTCTGGGAAGATATTGGATAGTTTTCGAATTACAAATACATCACAGAAATCGGTAAGCTTTGTTGGATTAAGATAAAATTTATATTGTCAATGTTAATGTGTAATAAGTGTTCAATGGACTTTATGCAATACACTATAATCTAGTGTTTGAAATTAGAGAAATAGACACATCACATGTATTAGATGCATTCATTTGTGTTATGAATTCAAGACAACATTTCTTTGGAAGATATTATTGGTACTATTAAATCGTTTATTTAATTTGTTAGCATTATGACGATATTAACAAATCTGACTTTCACTAACTATATGTAGCCAATGTGATTCTTTGAATAATACTGGTCCATTCGCTTTTTAAAGGTTCAGCAGGAAGGCATGGTAGAATTTATTGGATTGCTGAAAGTTAAGGTGAAGAAAGGTACAAATCTAGCTATCAGAGATATGATGACAAGTGATCCGTATGTGATCCTTAATCTTGGCAAACAGGTTAGTCACCTTTTCCCTTCTTCATTGTTAAAAACTTTGATTTCTTTATTATATCTTAGTTCTAGATTTAGACAAGTCTTGTTTCTACTGGTAAACACAGAACGGACGCTTTGACACGGGCACAGTATTTCTGTTATTTATTTTTTCTTGTGAAGTTGTTAAGTCTACAATAGTACTTGATAACATTCCCATTGCTTGGCAGAAGTTAGGTTCATAATCTTAATTTGATGTAGTAGACCTTGCATCTGTTGCTATTTACACCAATAAACTTGTAATTTGGTAATATTTGAGTTGTTTCCGACACTAAGTAGTTGGGGGTTTCCCGTTGGGAGCCAAATGTCCCCTCAAACAATGGAAATTTGTTGCCGCCTAGTGTCGAATAACATATGTCTGCAATTTTGATGCGAATGCGTCACAGAATTGATCACTCAGATTGTCAATAAAGCACTAAGAAATGCTATTCAATGTATATGGCACAAGTTACTGACGATTATAGGATGTTAATGTCGTTAGACTGTTCAGACAACTGTAGTAAAGAGCAACCTGAATCCAGTCTGGAACGAGGAACTCATGCTGTCCGTTCCACAGAATTTTGGCCCTGTAAAACTGGTAAAGTTTGTTCGTTCATTTTCTCCATGTTCCAACTAGATCGTGGTTCTGTGTCCAATGACTCTTAACTTCTCATATTGCATATTGCAGCAAGTTTTTGACCATGACACATTTTCGGCAGACGACATAATGGGAGAAGCAGAGATCGATATCCAGCCATTGATAACATCGGCAATGGCATTCGGTGACCCAGAGATGTTCGGAGACATGCAGATAGGAAAATGGCTGAAATCACACGACAATGCACTCCTAGAAGACAGCACCATTAACATAGTTGATGGGAAGGTGAAACAGGACGTCCAAATAAAGCTCCAGAATGTTGAATCTGGAGATCTAGAACTTGAACTAGAGTGGATGCCTCTTGACCAATAGCTACATATTACTGTCACTCTCTTCCTCTTTAATAAAAAATCTCTGTAATATTGATTGATTGTATTCATATGAAACAAGAACATGTACTCACCTTCTTTCAATTCTATTCTTTCATTTTTATCACTTTCCTCAATTTTCTTGTCAAAGGCTCTTTTTTTTTTCAACGGGATTCGAACTCACCCAACTACTCGAGTTAATTACCTCAAGTGGTTTGTTAGAGCTTTTCTTTCTTGCATGAAAACAAGGTAAACATGCCATTAACACACATCAAATAAGAAAAACACTACTGTTGAGGTTTTCTTCATGGGGATGTCTTAGTCTTACTTAAGATGTGGAAGTTTAGTGGATGTAAATTGTAAAGACGAAGCAACATAAATGTGGCAAAAGCACCACACCAATTGGTTAGGCCTTCTGGAAAGGCATTCATCATGGAACACCACCACTTCATTTATTAACCCATAGCATATGTTTCTTTCGTGAGATGGAAACTCGAATATGTGGTTTGCGAGAAGGAAGTTTCCCAGATTGGTAAGACACGAACACGAAAAGTTTGACATTGACACTCTTGTGTTGAGAAAGATATCTTTATTATCCGTAAAATATGCATTATTGTTTCAGTGCCTTATGCAATCCACCACATCCACGACTTCAAAGCCTTGTGTAACGTCTATTTGCTACCGACGAAACTCAATAATGCTTCAGATCAACTCATACTGTCAGCTTCAACGCCCAACCTTCTTTACAACAACCACAAAGCTCCTTCATGAATACAACCTTATAATTTCTAATTTTAATTAGCACTAAGACTTTGGATCAGAATCATGTTGCTATGACGTTATATTTACACAAGACTAATTCAATCCAACTATACCAATAAAAATAACTGAACAAATAATCCAAACAAGAAGAATGCTAGTAATATTCTCCATCGACATTCTCTCTCATTGGTCACGAAATTTATTTTTTCTTTGTAATTTTCTATTTTTTATTATCTACAGAAGATGTAGTACATTTTAAAAAAATATAATATTTATTAAGTGAGAGAAAATAAGAAAAAAATAAAAAAAAATCAATGAAAGAGAGAGTGTTCGTAGTGCGTGTTCTCATCGAAACAAACACTTAATTAACCATGATGATTAATTATCAATCGTGTATAAATTAGTGCTGCCAAACAAACAAACAAAAAAACTGTTTCCTTACATAATTAAACTCAAATAAAAAAACTAATTAGCAAAATATTTTCAATAGTTACACATAATTAACGAAAAAGGAAAGGAAAAAAACGCTACTTAAAATCGAAGCAACCTCAAATGTAACTTCACTTACTGACGTCACCACCGTCATCATCTCTCAACGACGAAGCTCGTTGCCGTCTATGCCTAACAAAGAAAATCAAGCCAGAAGCAGCCAGCAAACAAACTCCGGCGACCCCGCATGCAAGGCTCGTCACCATCAGCACGTGCCTGACGCGATTCCCGCCGCCACTCCCGTCACCCGCACCGCTCCACCACGACGTGTCGTTTGAGTTCATCGCTCTTGGCAATCGCATATTCGACGACGTCGAATTCTTCGGCGCCGCCGCCGCCGAGGTTCCGAAGAACGCCTTCATCTCCGGCGATGTCTTCTCATCTGCTGCTGGCAAGTAGTGGAAACCGTGTTCGGACGGCCGTAACTCTCTAGCTTTGGAGGCTCCGATTACCATGACAATCGCGATCGCGGTCATGATCAACGGGTTGCAAACAGCGAAAGCCATCGCTCTGGTGAGTGAGTTTGTTTATGAAGTTTGTGGGTTGCAATGGCGTATTAATGAGAAGGTAGTCGCTGTTGATTCTTGCTTTGCCATGGGTTGATATCTACAATCACAGGCCTTAATTCGCTTCCTTACTCTGAATTACAACCATAAATTAAATATTTTTTTAAAAATGATTGAGATTCTGAAACTGTCACGGGATGCATCTACTTGGGCCTTACCTGGACCAACCCCTTCAAGTGAATGTTGGGCTCTTATGCTCTTCTCGATCTCGTCATGCCCAATTCAAGAAGCCACCTTTCCACTAGAGGTTTTCTACCAAGTGGAAATTACATGTTTAATAGCGCAATTTTCCAATATTTATTCCGACGGTCTGATATAGTTTTACAAAATTTTGTTTGTATATGTATTACTTTTCATATTTAAGTATATATATATTTTTATTCTGCACAAACATATTATATTATTTACATGTTATTTGTATGTTATTTATATATTATTTTTTTATTTATATATTATTTAAATATTGTTATATATTACTGATATTTTATTTACATGTTATTTATATATTTAAAATAATAAATAAATAAATCTGAATTTTATATGTTGTTGATTTGTGATAGTATCTTATTTATATGAACTTACTTATACGTTGTTTTCAACATATAAATTTCATACAAATAAGATATACGTTGTTGAATTATTGTTTAGATGTTATATATATGTTGTTTACATATTGAAAATAATATATAAATAAATTTTTAATTTATATGTTGTTAATTTATTGTTTATATATTGTTTATATGTTATTCACAACTTATTTAGATGTTGTTTTCAACATATAAACAATATATAAATAATATTTAAGTTTTAAAACAAAAAAAATATATAAACAAGTTTTAAAACAATAAAAAATATATAAACAACATACAAATAAATTTTTTTAAAAAAACATACAAACAAGTTTTAAACGAGTTCAAAAAAATGAACAAATTTTAATCAAATTTTTTTAAAAAATTAAACAACATATAAACAAATTTTAAACAAGTTTTAAAATAAGTAACAAAATATAAACAAGTTTTAAACAAGTCCAAAAAAATGAACAGATTTTAATCAAATTATAAGCAAATTTTAAATAAGAAACAACATATAAACAAGTTTTTAAAACCAGAAACAACATATAAACAACATACAAATAAGTTTTAAATAAGTCTGAAAAAATGAACATATTTTAATCAAATTCTAAACAAGTTTTAAACAATAAACAACATATAAACAAGTTTTAAACAAGAAAGAACATATAAAATCCATATATACAAGTTTTAAATAAGAAAAAATATATAAGCAACATATAAATAAGTCTAAAAAAATATATTTTAAACAAATTATAAATAAGTTTCAAATAAATTTTAAAAGACATCAAAAAATGTAATTTTTTGAACATATTTTTAATATTTTAACAAAAAATAAAAAATTATGCATTTAACAATACTAAGCGGTCTTATCTTGATGTCCTTTTTCCATAGTTTCTTTCTTCTTTTTTTTTATGAATAAGTTTTTCCAATTGTAAAATAAAACGACCAACTCACATGTATAACTTTGCGAATAAGTCTCTTAAAAAAAAAAACTTTGCGAATAAGGGAGAACGTTTTGCAAATAGTTTTGATCCAACTTCATAGATAACTTAATCAGTTGAATTGAAACTTCATTAATCTATTACAATTTTTCAGAATTTTTATTTTAACAAATAATCAATCCAATTCCAAAGTCTAAACACCGCATTTTCCTACCACAAAAGAGTTTATTTAATTAGACTAATGAAACCGTTGACCTTATAATAAAAATGATGTTTTTACTATTTTGTTTCAACAACTAAAACAAAAGCCGAAATTAAAGTAAAAAACAACCAATAATAAATAAATACGTCTTGTTAATAGAATCATAATTTATATTAAATATAATAATTGTATCATATTATTTATATATTATAAATTATTATATATTATATAAATATTATAAAAATTAAATTTATAAAATTAATGTCGTCAAATCGTACAGTCAACTACACACGTGTCCTTTATTCTTCCCGCCAACGATACTAGATAAGGTATCTCCCAGACTGATTCATCGCTTCAACTTCCAAAATCGCGCTTCCGACCTCCGCGTTTTTAAAACCGATCTCTGCGCCAACGGAATGGCTCCTCACTGCTCTCGCGCAAACATTTTCCAGTGCCTCACGCGCCTCTCCACTCTCCGCCGTAATTCCGTCCTCACAATTTGCGACAACCGGTTTCCACTTCGTTCAACACGTCCTCACTCTCTCCCGTTCACTCCTCCAACTCGGCCTCCGTGGCGGCGACGTTGTCACAATCTGCGCTTTCAACAGGTACTCCAATTCAGTTACTCCTTTCAAAAAAAAAAGACAAAAGTCAACGTAACAAGTTTGACTTTATGTTTTTTTTTTCTCTTCAGTGATAGCTATTTGGAGTGGTTGTTGGCGGTTATGTTTGCTGGAGGCATCGTTGCTCCTTTGAATTATCGATGGGTGAGAAGTATAAATATGATAAAAATTGACTAAAATTTTTATATTTTTATTGCTTGATATGAAGTTGAAGGATGTGAAATCTTCAGAGTTATGAAGAGGCGAAGTCTACATTGTTATCTGTGAGTGCGGCAATGATTGTGATGGACGATAGCTGTAGAAATTGGTATTCTGAGCTTGCAAGTGATGTTATACCTTCCATTAAGTGGCGTATTTCGTTGTGTTCTTCGCCTGATGTGATGAAACTGCCGAACAGTATGTTGCGTGTTTTGCATTTTGAAGGATCACATACATTTGAGTTGTTCTGTTGCTTGGTTTACATGTTTGATGCGATATGATATCTGCGTTGTGAATTTGACACTGTTAACTGATGAAATGCTTAGGAGGAATGCCGTTGAATCTATGCTTTTGAATTACTCGTGGGCACCTGAGGGCGCAGCTATTATATGCTTCACTTCAGGTATAGAACTTTCATGCCCAATTAGATTAATGTCGTCTTCATTAATACATTATAGATGCACATAGGAGAATTTGAATTTTTTGTTATTAATACATTTATCCTGTAATTGACAAACCAAATTATTCAGCATAATTCAGTCCTTGATTGTTCTGATTAAGCAAGCTTATTGGGAATGATTTGCTGTAAATGTATCCTGTTCAGAGGAGGCTATAAAAGACCATCTCAATTAACAGTTGCTGTTATGTTATGAAAGAAAATGTTAAGTATAATCATAAATCTATATAGGAAGATAAATAATTACAAATGCAAATGTAGCATCAAATTCCAGTTTTTGTATGTTTCTTTATAAGGTACTTCTTATACAGATCCTGACATTGCTGAAGAAACAACTTGTCTAATTGCCATCTTTGCTTCAATGCTTTTTGCTTTAGGAACTACTGGAAGGCCAAAGGGAGTCCTCATAAGCCATTCAGCTTTAATAATACAATCTCTAGCAAAAGTTTCCATTGTGGGTTATTGTGATGATGATGTATGCTATGTT
>CAODLS011305565.1:0-18117 GCA_948243855.1 Flueggea neowawraea | reverse complement strand
GGCATAAGAGGAGACCTAAAAATGTGTATAACAAGGCCAAAATTCCTCTCTTCCTGTCCTCCAATAATTCGGTCTCTTCTTAATCTAGAAGGAGTGTGCCAAATTCCTAACCTAGTCACACTAGGGTTTGCCTTTCTTGTCTCACAAGAATAATCACTTCCTAATTAATTTTGTCACATACAAATTAGGGTTTTATTTTTCTTTTCAAACAATAATAAAACTTCTAATTAGTCATGGACTCCTAATTATTTAGTGCATGTGCCGGATTCATCCTTGTCAAACAAGGAAAGTGACTCCTAAAAAATAGGAGAGGTAGTGTGTGCCGAATTTCTTCCTCCTAATTAGGATGAGTGTGCCAAATTTTCTCACTCCTAATTAGGTTAGGATGTGCCAACATTCTAATGGGTTTGATTAATGTAATTTGAATTTTAATTATATGATACATTATCATTTAATAAACCACTCATATGAGCTGAATTATGTCACACAATTAAATACCCATAACCCTAATAACTAGTGATTTATATTAAAAGCTCATTACATTAATGAAATATGTATTAAATCTTATTTAACACATAAATCATAAAATCCTGAATTATTATTGATTAATCAAATTAATCATCTTAATAATTCAATTACTACAAAGAGAGAATTTTTGTAACCAATCTAGATCTTTATTGTGTGTGATCCTGTAGGTTCATTCAATGTTAGCAATGAGGCTAAAATTAATTTAAAACCCATAAATCATAATTGGTCTGTAGCAAGACATTATGATTACCCAAATTGAAATGAATGTCAATTACGAATAAAAATAACTTAATTACAACCTTATACAACCCTTTGCCTCTTGATATCATGATTAGCATAAGGCATGGAACCCAGTCACCCTTATTTATGCTAAAACATTTCCTTGATCTATAAGTGATCCTGAGTAAGCCAAACAAATGATAACACTTATCACTTTGTTTGGGTGTGGCCACACACTACTCAGTTTCACTAATAAAGTGGCCGATGATATCTTCTCTCTCTTTGAGAGTGGCAATCCCTTCACTTCACTCATGTTTCTTAGCATGACTCATGCCATACCCAATCATACCCATACTTGTTACTCATTACAAATAATGTTAGGCGTACGTCAAAGTATACAAGAAATCACCTAAGAATCCATAGTGATTTCAGGTCGAAGGATTCTAGTATAAGCGTTGTATAAGAAATACTTATGACCTTTCAACCATGTAGTATTCTCATAAGCGGATCGATCCAAAACACTATTCTCTGACATGTTCTATGTTCTCTGATTGATACCTCATATCCTATGACCAGTAAAACATGATCATCTCACAGAGTACATACTAGTCTTGGTTTTTTGTCATTCCCATGACAATAATCGACTATGATATTTAGAATAGTATTCTTTATGCTTCAAGGCTTTACTATCCAAATCACATATTTGATAACTTAAGCAGAATCATTATTCATGGATGTTTTATCAAATTAAACATGTACAGGAATAATAATGAGAAAAAAACAATGCCTCATAGTGTATATATATATATATATATATATATATATATATATATATATAATCTGGATACAATGTATTGGGGCTAGGGCTTACACTAACAATCTTGATTTGCCAGGGGTGATGTTTCACTTCCTCCAACGCTCTCCCACAAATCTTGGCCAAACAAATAAAATTGTATATGAGTACTGCACGTACTATAATTATAATTATTAAGTTTTTCCATAGTGTTTACCGGAGTTGCCATGTCCATCATGTTACTTAATGTTGCCCAACAATTAATCAAGCAAGCTTGATCCTAGACTAATTAGACTGTGCACTCTCAAAAAAAATCTCTAAACCATAATCTCCAGTTGTCTCTTTGCAACACCTAGGAAACCCGATCCTTAACCACTGCTCTAGCTGCTCAACACGGGTCTTTGATCGTCCTACTCTGATTTTTCAACAAATACCCTCCTTGACCTGTTATGATACCACTCGTTCAATATTTATGTGGAGGATTTAAAAATAGCACTTGACATTATCATAAGGATAATAAAAAAATATTTTTACAATATTCTAACTCACATGCATTCTCTATTCTTATGGACTACTCTCTCTCTCTCTCTCTCACACACACACTCATATTATTAGATCTCATATATATATATATATATATATGACAACTTGTCACTGAGTGTTTGCAAATGTAGTATGTGATAGGTCATTTTAAGACTTTTAGCCTTGGGTTAATAAAATAAAAAATAAGATTGGGTTGGCTCAGAGGGGAAGGGTTTTCATCCCTTCAAGCCCTCCTCGACTTTCAGCTTAAATGATGGGGATTAAAACCCTAGTTGTAGGGGCTTCCATGGAAAGTGGAGGTTGACAGAACTGTTGGAAGGGTTTGAGCCCTATCAAGCTCCCCGTCATTCCGTCCTTGGCTTAAAGTAATTGCCCATCAACAGGGGTTAAAATAAATGGAACTTTAGAAACTATACCCAAAACAAAGCAAATTAAATAGTAGCATCCAAAGGATTGTTGTCCAATTGGGTCAACTTGGCAGAAATATGTCACGATCATCAAGGTCATGACTGAGCATGCAGGTCAAATCAAAATGAAAGAGTCGACTTGATATCTTTATCATTATTTATTCACAGTTTTATTGGCGAATTCATTATTCACGATCATCAAGGATTGTTACAGACTTGCTGATATCTTGTCACAATGCACTTATAGGGCTTTCTATGCATGTTCTACTTGAGGATAACTGGTTGCTATGCACGAAGATGTGACACAATACATGCAACACAGGAAGCTATATGCATAAAAGAAGATACAGTGCACACAGATGCATTGAATCAAAAGATAGAATGATCCAGACTTATGCTACATGCTTAGAAGAATGACCTGTGCGTGTAGATGGGGTCTTAATGCAAACTGAAGAGAGATCGCGAGGCAAGGAAAATTTGGATATAACCGCTTATCAGTGCGAGTAGAAGAGTAGGCGTAATCTTTGAAGAGACATTCTATGCACGTAGTAGGGAATAAAAAGCGTGTATACAGGGCACCAGAATACTGACAAAATCAAGATGCTTCTCAAAATTTGAATTTGAATGTGCTCTAACATAAGTCACGTGAAGAATCAAAGGTGAATTATTGATGATACAACTACGCATATAGAAGAGAGTGCTATGCACATAGTACACCACTGGGTGGAAATGCATATTCTGGAAAGTCAATACAATGCATGCAAAAGGAAGTACACCACGCACAGAACTTTAAAGAATGAAGATACTACGCACGTAGATATTTGCAATGTACATAGAAGGTTGTGACGTCATTACTGGACTTAATTCTTTACTATCTCACAACGGCTACTTTAAGGCTCATAACGGCTATATTCTTTCAGGTGGCTATATATAGGCATCCCAGATTAGAAGAGAAATAAGAGAGAAGCCTAAGCTAAACTTTACTATCTTTATTTCTCTCCTTCCTTCATTTATACCTGTTTGAGTTGTTCTACTTTCCATATTTATTGGGTTGGGTTGAGCTTACATTCTATGTTATTGAACACATATTTGTAACAATCAAAGTATTTGATTGAGGGTAGGTAGGTTTCCTTGTTGTACCTTAGAAAAACAAGAGTGGTTGCTAGTGAACCTTAGAAAACAAGGGTTTTGGTTTTCTATTTGAGCCCGCAAAAACTAGAGGTTTGGTTTGTTTGTTTTGTCCTTAAAACAATGTATTTCGGTTTCCTAGTTGAGCCCGCAAAAACTAGAGACTGTAACTGTCACGACACGTTCCGGACCATGACAGGCGTACGAGGTGAACCGTCTGTGAGTCCGCCCCATCTTGCACAAGCCTCGGAGAACAGAACTTATAAATAATTTATTTAAAACAATTACTAAAATCATTTATTATAGAAAATAAATTAGAAATCCAAATTTCGTTAAAACATTAATTTCATAATAATAAAATATTTCTAAGTAAGTCATGTTTAAGCGCCAATTAAATATACAGCCCATAGACCCACAAGTAAACCGGTGTGGAGCACTAACAAAATAAATAACTGAGCCCGAACAAAAGGGCATTGACTGCAACTTCGGAGTGCCTCACCAAGTGTTGAATGCTGATATATCACAATCAACCAAAATCACCTGAAATTTAGGAACTGGGGAAATAGACAGGAAAGAAAGGGGTAAGAACCTTAATGAGGAAACAACACTCCAAAGCGGCTCAGGCCCTCATAGAAACCGTTTTGAAAATGTTTCAAAAATACCACATGCAAATATACTTTATAGTTTGGAAAATCATTTATGAAAATGTTAGCACCCTCAGTGAACAACATACATTCAAAGCATTCAATTTTTGTATCTCGGAAGAACAAACATTTAATTGTAAGAAAATACAAGCAAAACCATGTATATCATACAGATTACTCTATATCAGACAACAGATCATGTTACCACTTGCATACAAATAGACTCATTTTATGCAGACTGAACAAATTTCTATATATTCATATCTTATTAGCCAAATACAAAACTAACAGATCTTGTAACTACTTATCATATTTTCGTATTATACTAAGAGCACACTGACTAGATCAGTTCGAAATAAACTAGTAACCTTAGGAGCCTAAACAGTACCCAACCCAAAAGTACTAACAACTGACAACCTTAGGGGCTCAAAATAGTACTATGTCCACCCTAAGGGTCTCAAAGCAGTAACAGACAGGAACTGATCTAAGTATATCCGCGAGCATTGCAGTCCACGTGCTCCAGCAAGATATACCTTGTCAAACTACATAACAATATACTATGAAAAAATGAGCAATAATACAAACTTACCAAGTTTATTATATCCAGACAAAATATATACCACACTAAATAGTCTAACAGGGGACCAGATCAGATCAAAATAATACGTGGGCTCCGCAACTATAAATAGCTCGTACATATACTCCGCCACTATATATAGTCCGTGTGTTGAGCTAAACACACTGTTACCACCTACCTTAGTAACTGAGTTTTTACATTAGTGTACCAAATGTTATGTTTACCCCCGTAACAAAGGTGTCCCGAGTCAGAATAATTATTAATATAAATATATACCATATATATATTAGATGGACATACATAGCATAAATTATTTACAAAAATATTTATATAAACCATTTATATAAATATCAGATGTTAGATATTCTATTAGCCAAATATGTAACAGATAACATATTGGACAATTAACCAATTTCAGAAAATATTTCATAATCTATTAATAACGTATAATATATTATTCAAAGTCAAATCGTTTTAGATGTACGAAAATATATAAACATTCCAATAGAGTATTAGTTTCAGAAAATATATATTTTCACAAAATATCTAATACCGAAAAATATCGTTGTATTTTTGAAAAATATAATTCAATTCAGATAGGTTTCCCGTATCAAATATTTCCAACAAGGTAGATTATTATTTAGCCAACTGTTTACTTAGTCAGATTACAGATATATCCCAAACATAACAAAAATTATACAGAGTTGAAGATATAGCCTATGTGTCTGAAGCTGTCATTCAACTCACCTGAAAATCCAAGCTGAATGCCCCAGTTGTGTACCACTGGTGGCTAGCTAACCTCGCTGACCCGAACACGAAGCTGAAATAATTATTAAGGCGGAATCAAAAATATGATGATAGTGGTATTGTGGCGGTACCAAAATGCATGCTTTGCCAATGCTGATTAAAACCCTGAAAACCATTCCGAATGAATATCTAAAATTCTTGGCTCAAAATCAATCATCTCGTAAAATTATAATTTGGTCCCCAACCTATGTAAATTACGATGTAGTCCCCAAACTTTTCAAAATTATAAAACATCCTTGAAGTATTCTAAAATTATCAACTAGTCCTCTAAGTAGTCAGAATTTTCAAATTAGTCCTCTAACTCTCAAAAATTGCAAATTAGTCCCCAACATGCTAAATATCAAATATGATCTTCAATATATTCAGAATTATGAAAAATTATAGTTTGGTCCTTTCCACAAAAAACTACATCAAAATGTCCTTAAATTCAAATCGATCGAAACCCGACATTCCAATCATCCCACATTGACTCTAATCGATCTCACAAACTCAAATCTAACATGCATTTCAAGAAACAAACTAAAAAAATCCATACTTTTCCTAAAAAACCCGAATTTAACAACCCAAAATCCAACCTGCGTCCATTCTCTTCCAA
This sequence comes from Flueggea neowawraea, assembly GCA_948243855.1. Taxonomy (NCBI): domain Eukaryota; kingdom Viridiplantae; phylum Streptophyta; class Magnoliopsida; order Malpighiales; family Phyllanthaceae; genus Flueggea; species Flueggea neowawraea. Next base: position 11,876 of record CAODLS011305565.1, on the reverse strand, counting down.
AACACCAAACCAATCACAAATTTGGCCTCTCTCATGCTAGATACATCAACAAAAAACAAAAATATAACCTGAATTCACCATAAACAAGCTCAAATTCGAAACCCTAGCTCAAAGAAACCCATTTTTCGTTCTACAAGCTTCCAACAAGAACAAATGCATAAAAATGAAAGAAAAACCAAGATAGAATGATAATCTTACCTCAAGAATGCAAGAGGAACCAATGGGAGGCAAGAGATGACATATTTGGGGCAGATTTGGGTAAAAAATGCAAAGAAGAATGAAGGAAGACGAAGAGGATGGGTATGGGGGTGTTTATAGACACAATAGGCCAAAATGTTGCATTTTGGGGCATTTTTAAATGAAGAGACGCACATGTCTCACCCTGATTGAATTGAGACATGGGCCTCAGCATGAGAGACATGCATTTCACCCCCTGAACAAGATAGACGTGCGTTTCGTGACCTGACGGGGGTTGCAGAGGCCAAAATTTCATGAAACGACTTCTCCCACTTAAATCAATCGAATTCCATCAATACCTAAAGAATCCAAACACTCTAAAATATCATTTAAACATCCAAGATCATAAAAAAATACTCCAAAATTTTCCAAAGGTCATATCGAACTAAATCAAAAAGCTACGAAGAACCTAGTTGAAATGTACGGGGTATTACAGTAACAGTTTTGCTCTTGATCCCGCAAAAACAAGGTGTAACAGTTTAGTCCACTGGCAAGTGAGGAGATAGTGAAAAGCGTAAGTGAGACTTAGGTAGTGGACGTAGGCATGGTTGACCGAATCACTTTAAATCGGTTTTGTGTTCTCTTTCTCTCAACTCATTTACTTTTCCTTGAATTTATATTCTTGTGTGTGGATTGATGGTTTTGTTTAGTTTCCATATTTAAATTTGTTATTTGTTTTAGTTTTCAAAAGATTTATACAAAGTTTTCAAAATTCTATAAAGCTCCAATTCACCCCGATCTTGGATTGTCATTGCTTATATTAGGATTGAATCTGTAATATCATGTACTTTCCAATTATGATCCCTGTAGCTTTCAAATTTGGCATTGAGGACGTTTGGAATACCAGTGGATGGTATTTGATGTTTATGATGAAATCATGTTAGGTTGGATGTTGTTAAGTGTTGGGAATGATTCGGGACGAGTTCGCTAGTGAGAAGTCGAGAAGGGAGAAGCAAGGTACCTTACATACGTAAGGCTAAGCCTAACGTACGTAAGGCAAGCAAGATTCACATACATGATAATTATGTGTCACGTACATGAGCTGGGCTTCCAGGATGATTGAAGTACGTGAGATTTGGGGGTGACGTACGTGAGGTCGGGTCTGGTGCATCCAGAATTGATTTTCAGTCCGGATAACGTACGTGAGATGTCTAGACATGTATGTAAGGGTCCCCTAATGTACGTGAGACATATATTGATGTACGTGAGGTGCATTCTAGACGCCTTTAAAGCGTTCATTAACCCAAGTTTCTCATTTATTACTCTTTCCAATCACTCAAAACTCTCTCAACTCGTCTGGGATCTTTTAGCTTGGTTTGTCCATCATCCATAACCATTTTAAGAGGTAAGATTACATCTCTTTCTTGCATTTAACTTCTATTTCATGCATTAATCCATAAAATCCATTTTGATCCAAATGGGTCTAGGGTTCAGATTTTTGAATGATTCTGAGTTAATGGATGCTAAAGATTGTTAGATTAGGGTTCATTGAGATTAAAGGAACATGATTGAAGCCTTGAATCAACATATTTTATGAGTTATTGTGTTGGTTAGGGTTAGGTTTGGTTTCAATGAATTTTGGGACGATTTGGAGTTTGTTTGTTGGATTTGTTAGTTGATTAATGTTTATGAAATTGTTTGGGAGCAATGTGGACAAATTGGAACATCAGGTATTGATCGAATCGAGAGTTTGAGATTTTTGAGAAGTAAACATTGTTATTTAGCCATTTTTGTAAATTTTGGAAAGTCGGTGTCAGATTCGTAATTTCTATAAGTTGGGATCCAGATTTGTAATTTTGGTAAAGTTGAGGTACAGAATGGTAATCTGAAAAGTTGAGGACTAACTTGTAATTTTATAAGTTAAGAATTAAATTGTAATTTCTGAGAGTTCATAAATGAATTTGAGAATTCTGACTTATAGAGGACCTCTTGGTAATTTAAGGATATTTCAAGGACTATATTGAAATTTGCAAAATCTCGGGGACTAAAGCTTAATTTTATAGTGGTCGGGGACCAAACTGTAATTTTACAAAGATTATGAATTTATGATTGATAGTGATGGAATCACGTTCGATATATGTTTCAATAGTTATGGAAGTTTGCATTGCATTTCATATCATGCATTTGGTATAGTCCATAGTACCACATTTTGATATATGTTATGTATGTCCATGTTCAACTTCTTGTTCTTGCCAGCGAGGCCAGCCACCGACCAGTGGGGCTTGACTGGTGATTCAGCTTTGACATCCAAGTGAGTGGATAACAGTTTCAGACGCATAGGCTGCGTCCTGAAACTTCTATTATGTTTTATGATATGTTGAACATGTTTATGAAAATGGATTAATCTAACGATTGATTAAATGAATAAAATGATTATGTGATTTTTTTACAAACAACCCTATGTTTTTTTATGAAATATATATATATGTATATATATATATCTTTCCTATGATTTCAAATGATGAAATGCATGTCTACGATTTATGCTATGTAAGACTACGATTTTGTTTTATGCTACGAGACACCTATCCTACGGGGTCGAAGTAGCCTTTGGTATACCAATGATATATGTACTATGAAATTCCAGCTACCAGGGATACCGGTAGCCACGTGTTTTGATCCAACAAGTGAATTGTTATGATAGTGGTCGAGTCCACATCACCCATGTCATATGGTGCCACAAGCACACCCATGATTATGGTCCCTTATCAAAGCTATATGTTTTAACTATGAAATCATGTTTTAAGAATTTAAATTATTACTAAGCACGTTTTCATGCTTGCTAGATGCTTTGCTTGCAAATAAATTTCGAAATAATTTTCAAAAAGCTATTACCTATAGTGTGTGTGTGTGTATATATATGTATATGTTTATGTCTATACCTGCATGTAGTATTTTTAAATCATTTTAAAAACAGTCTTTATGAGGCAGTTATGAGGCGGTCAGGAGTGTTTTCCCTCACTGGGCCCTGACCCCCTTTTCTTTCTATGTCTACTGTTGATTTATTCCGCAGGTTCATAATTTTTTGCTATGGAAACTTTTCCGCATCTTGGATATCAGTGAGGTGTCATTTGGTTAGGCTCTTATGTATTGATGTTAGAGATCTACAACAGAATGTTGTCGGGTTACTGGGTTGCTTTTCACTCTGGATGTATTTTGATATATTATGATATATTTGTGTTTTGAAAATTTTTATCTATGATATATGTTTATTCTATCTTTTTTTAAATAAGAAATGTTTTGGGTAGTATGTTATGATCCATGAGGCTTGTACGAGATGGGGCAGGCTCCCATAGATGGTTCGCCTCGTACACCTGTCACAGGCTTGCAACGGGTCATGACAAAGGCGGTATCAGAGCTTATGTTTTGTAAGTTTGGGGTCGGTGTGGTGCTTAGGTATCTTTGATCGATTCAGTTCGACTTTGCATCTATAAACCTTTTGGTCTATGGTTGGTATTGTGGCTATCACTTGCATCATGACATTACATGTATGATTTTTTGTTATGTTATGTAGATATGGATCGACGTCGTGGGAGACCTAGGCGCGTGCCTGTTGAGGGCGCTGCTCAATCGATGATCAATCATCATGATGTGCATAATATGCCTGAGGTTGCTGCCCCAGCACCCCAGCCCCAATAGATGTCTCAGTTGGAGATTATGATGTGTTTCACCCAGGCAGTTGAGAGCATTGAGACGTTTTTTACTGGTCAGGCAGGTAGAGGTCATCCTGTTCAGCTAGGTGTTACACCACCAGTTCCTCCACAACAAACAGAGGTGCTAGTTGCACCAGCACATGTTGTAGTTTCAGCAGCACCACAGTCAGAGGCTGAGTCTCTACTTATCAGATTTTTAAGCTTACTCTACCCAAGTTTGAGGGCAATTTGGGTGATGACCCTCGTCGCTTCACTTTTACGGTTGAGCGATGTTTTGAGGCTATGAAGCTCACCGATGAGGTAGCGAGAGTTAGGCTTGCATCATTGTTATTGGACGGCCGAGCTGTCAGATGGTGTTAGGATAGAGGATCTCAGACGATTGTTACATAGGATGATTTTAAGAGTGAGCTCTTGTTGTCTGTCCTTCCCCGAAGTGAGAGGGACAGGAAGGCAGATCAGTTCAGCGAGTTTATCAAGGAGCAGGGTATGTCAGTGAGCGAGTATGAGGATCACTTCAGAGATTTCAGTAGGTATGCACCAGCTGAGGCCCAAAGTGAGGAGGCGTTAGCGAGGAAGTTCTTGAATGGACTGATACTCAAGCATCGCAGAGTGGTAACGACTATGGGTTTGTCAATAGTATCATAGATTTCTGAGGCTGCGAGAGGCATGGAGTATCAGAATGAGAGACAACCGAGGGAGCCCAAGAGGGCAAAGACTGAGGGTACGTCTAAAGGCCAGCAGGGCCATGGACAGAGTAGCCAGCCTGAGCAGAGGCACAAATTTTCCTCTGGGGGTAGTGTCAGGGGTAGACTTCCTAGAGTGCTAGTGTGTCACAGCCAGCTGGGCATGCAGGAGGTCAGAATTTTGGAGGCTTGCATCCACCGTGTGAGTGGTGTGGGAGGAGACATTCAGGGACTTGTGTCAAGGCAGCAGGTCTCTATTTTCATTGTATGCAGCCGGGCACAAGGTGGCTAATTGTCCTGCAAAGTATGGTACCGACGCACAAACAGTCCAGTCATTTGCCGGAGGTATGGGTACTGCTAGTTCTAGAGCTAGCAGAGGTTGTGACAAAGGTGCAACATCTTCAGGAAGCCGTAGTCAGTTTTCCATGGTTCAGGCTGAGGGAAGATCGGTCAGAGCAGTTCAGCGGCAAGAGAGTAGGCTAGAGTGTATCATTTGACTCGCTAGGAGGCTCAGACCTCCAATGTTGCAGTTACGGGTACACTATCCATTTCTGGTTCTTGTGCATATGTCTTATTCGATTTTGGAGCATTTCATTCATTCATCACGCCTTATGTTGTTTAGCATGCTGGTTAGTGGTGTATCCACTAGCCAAATTGTTAGAGGCTTCGTCACCTCTGGGTGCCAAGATTGTAGTTGATTCCAAGGTCCAGAATTGCGTGATTATGTTTGAGGGGCACAAGTTGACTGTTGATCTTACCATATTGGATATGGGAGAGTTTGATGTGATGCTCTGTATGGATTGGCTTTCTACTTGGCACGCTACCTTGGATTATTTTGCCAAGAGGGTATGCTTTTGACCACCTGGTCAGACAGAGTTTTGTTACCAGGGTGAACGAGACAGCGTGGTTCGAAGCTATATATCAGCGATTAGAGTTGAAAAGATTATTCGTCGAGGTTGTGAGGTGCATTTGGTTTTTGTGCTTACTGAGATGTAGAGTTTAGAGTTGAGACTAGATGAGGTGCCAATAGTTCGAGAGTTCTCTGATGTGTTTCTAGATGAGTTGCTTGGACTTTTGCCAGAATGCGAGATTAATTTTGCTATTAAGGTTCAGTCTGGTACCGATCCGATATTGATTCCTCCGTATCGGATAGCACCATCAAAGCTGAAGGAGGTAGAGACTCATTCGACTGAGTGTTTCACCTTAGGGTGCTCTGGTCTTGTTTGTAAAGAAGAAAGATGGTAGCCTTTGTATGTGCATCGATTACCGATAATTGAACAAGGTAACGGTGAAGAACCGATATCTGCTTCCAAAGATAGATGATCTATTTGAATAGTTGCAGGGTGCACAATGGTTTTCTAAGATTGAGTGAGGTTAGGATATCACCATTTGAGGATCCGAGGTGAGGACATTCTGAGGACTGCATTTCAGACTACATATGGACACTATAATTTTTTTGGTGTTGTCATTGGGATTGACGAATGCTCTTGCGGCATTCATGGATTTGATGAACAGAGTGTTTAGGCCGTATCTAGATTGGTTTGTGATTGTTTTCATCGATGGCATCTTGATCTACTCAATGAGTAGGGAGGAGCATGAGGATCACTTGAGGTTAGTCTTGCAGACTCTAGAAGAACATCAGCTTTATGCTAAGTTCTAGAACTGCGAGTTTTGGATTGATCAAGTGAAATTTCTTGGACACGTGGTGTCGAGAGATGGTATTATGGTTGACCCGCAAAAGGTAGAGGTTGTACTCCATTGGGAGAGGCCTAAGACGGTTACGGAGATTCAGAGTTTTCTGGGTCTAGCTGGTTACTATAGGAGGTTTATCCAAGATTTCTCGAGGATAGCAGCTCTTATGACCCGATTGACTCAGAAAGGAGTTAAATTTGTTTGGTCTGACTAATGTGAGGACATTTTTCAGAAGTTGAAGGAATGTTTGACGAGTGCGCCAGTGTTGGTTTTGCCATCGGGTTTTGGAGGATTCTCAGTGTACTGTGATGCCTCGAGAGTTGGATTAGGTTATGTATTGATGCAACTTGGTAGGGTGATTGCCATTGCATCTAGACGGCTTAAGAAGCATGAAAATAATTATGTGACACATGATTTGGAGTTGGCAACTGTAGTGTTTGCATTCAAGATTTGGAGGTATTACCCGTACAGAGAGACTTTTGATATCTTTGCTAATCATAACAGTCTGAAGTAAATTTTTTGTCAAAGATACCTGAACTTGAGGCAGAGACGTTGGTTGGAATTGTTAAAGGATTATGATTGCACCATATCATATCATCCTTGCAAGGCTAACGTGGTTGTTGATGCCTTGAGTAGGAAGTCAATGGGGGAGTTTAGCTCACATCGCAGTTGAGAGGCGACCAACAATGTGAGAGTGGCAGAGTTTGATAAGGGATGGAGTTGCATTCCAGTTTGATGATTTTGTATTGTTGCTTGGTCACATTGAGTCGAGACCTATTTTGTTAGATCAGATTCGCGAAGCTTAGAAGGAGGATACTGAGATTCAGGGATTGATCAAAAAGGTTAAGGTATCTGAGGTCCCTGACCCCCTTTTCTTTCTTTGTCTACTATTGATTTATTCCGCAGGTTCATCATTTTTTGCTACAGAAACTTTTCCGCATCTTGGATACCAGTGATGTGTCATTTGGTTAGTGACGCCCTTTTGATCGGGCTCTTATGTATTGATTTTAGAGCTCTACACCGGGATGTTGTCAGGTTACTGTGTTGCTTTTCACTCTTGATGTATTTTGATATATTATGATATATTTATGTTTTGAATATTTTTATCTATGATATATATTTATTCTATCGTTTTTTTTTTAAATAACAAATGTTTTGTGTAGTATGTTATGATCCATGAGGCTTGTGCGAGATGGTCGGGCTCCCATAGATGATTTGCCTCACACGCCAGTCACGGGCTTGCAACAGGTCATGACAGAATCCTTCTTTTACACAAGTATCATTTGAATTTCATAATTTTGTCCGTGTAATCCCTCATGTTGGAGAATGCCGATTTTTCCTTGGTGGAGTTATGAGAGTTGAGATGATATAAAATTGGACATGTGGACTTAAAGTGGTTCGGGAAACCTTGCCTATGTCCACTACCTAAGTCTTACTTAGGCTTTTAACTATCATGATGATTGATTACTGCTAAATCCAACAAGGCCTTATAAAGAGGTTGATTCTCGGCTCAACGCCTCCAAAGCTGTCACGACCCAAAATTGGGCCAAGACCGGCGTACGAGGCGAACAGTCTATGGGAGTCCGGCCCATCCCGCACAAGCCTCCAAAGATCAGAACATACTACCCGAATTATTTAATTATCAAAATATTTATTTAAACATTTAATAAATAAAAAACGAACAAGATATAAATAAGTTTATATGAAATCAAATATACATATATCCAAATAGATATATCAAAATAACAACAGTATAAACATAATCAAAAGTCAAAGTGGTAATCCTGAGAAGTTACAACTGGCACTGGAGCAACAACTTTAAGAATCACTGCTGCCACTACTGGCGGAACTGTCTGACCTCTGGTAACCTAACTGGCTAAAACAGCCTCTATCCGCATGAGAACCTGGGTAAATTGCTGAAATGCATCCATCGAACCTACTGTCGCTGCCTGCTGCAGAGGCTGAGGTCGAGCTGCTGAGACCTCTGGCAAACTATGTGCCTCATGCTGGTCATATTGATCAGCAACAGAATGAGAGATGGTCTCACCAGGAACACGTCTAGGCCTTCCGCGACCTCTCCCGCGGCCCCTACCACGACGTATATCCATATCTACATACAATCAAACAAAATCGTATATGCAACGTCAATGCAAATGCTCACCACAGTACCGACTCAAAACTCAAAGGGTATACAGAAGTAAATCAAATTGACTCGATCAAAGATACTTATGCTCCACACTGACTGCACACTTACGAAACCTAGGGCTCTGATACCACTTTTCTCACGACCCAAAATCGGGCTGAGACGATGTACGAGGAGAACCATCTTTGGAGCCCGACCCATCTTGCACAAGCCTCCAATGATCAGAACATACTACCCAAATTATTTAATTATCAAAATATTTATTAAAACATTTAATAAATAAAAAACGAAGAAGATATAAAATAAGTTTATATGAAATCAAATATACATATATCCAAGTCGATATATCAAAATAACATTAGCATAAACATAATCAAAAGCCAAAGTGGCAATCCCGTAACCCAACAACCTATCGGTGTAGAGCTCTAACAATACAAAAGAAGAGCTCGGACAAAAAGGGTATCACTAACCAAAGACGCCTCACTGGTAATCCAAAAATGCGGAATGGTTGCCGAAACCAAAATCTGTGAACCCGAGATACATGAATCAACATAGACAGAAAAATAAAGGGGGTCAGGGCCCAGTGAGGAATAACACTCCAGATCGCCTCATGCGTGCCTCACAAAGATTGTTTTGAAAGCAGTTCGAAAAAGACCACAAGCATATATATATATATATATATATGCACACAAAATAGATAATAGTTTTTCAAAAATTCATTTCGCAAAGGTTCGCAACCAAAGCATCTAACGGGCACGTAGGCTTTAAAATCATTTTTAGATTCAAATCGTATTTTTTTTAGTCAAAAGTCACCATATACATGGGACTAAAACCAATGTGTGCATCCAACATTAATACAAAGTGACGTGGACTTTGCCACCATCCATAACAAATCATGTGTTGGATCAGAATACATGACTACCGGCAACCCTGGTAGCTGGGCTTTCTCAAAGCATTGGTATACCAAATGTCACGTTTTACCCCCCTAACAGAGAAGTCCCATATCAAAATAAAAACATACTAATACATAGTATGAAATCAAAGGCATGCATAATAGCATAAAAAATCCAAAGTAGATATGTATATAATACATATATCATTTCAAAACATAATCCTGATTAAATATGTAATCAGTTTATTATTAGCCAATCCTCAGATTAGTCAAATTTCAAATATGTTTCATACACAACAAAAAAACATATACAGTTTCGGGACACAGTCAATGTGTCTGAAGCTGCTATTCACTCACTTGGAAATCCAAGTACAAAACGTCAGTCAAGCCCTGCTAGTCGATGGCTGGTCGTACTGACAGGAACATGAAGCTGGACAAACAAATATATATCAACAGATATATCGTAGACAAATCGAAATGTGATACTGTGGTTGTACCAAATGATATGCAATGCAAATGCAAACTCGGACCCTCAAAAGATCCCCAAAAATATATTTCGAATGATATTCTATCATTCTTAATCCAAAATTCAAAATCTACGTAAAATTACAGTTTGGTCCCTAATCAATGTAAAATTATGTTTTAGTCCCCGAGACTGGCAAATTATAACTTAGTCCCTAAAATATTTAGGATTTATTGTTTGTTCCTCAAGGTATTTAAAATTTATTTTTTAAAACCTCAACTTTTCTAAAATTACAAAATTAGTATTTACTATTTTTTCTCAAAAATTACAAATTTGGCCATACTTTCTAAAAATTACAAATTTAGATTTCTACTTTCAAAATTATAAATTTGACCCAACTTGTAAAATATCAAGTCAGTCCCTAAATCAAAGTTCCAAAATTATGGACTTTCTGAGTTCAATCCCTTTCTCCACAACACCAAATGGTCCCTCGAACTACCAAAACCGTAACTACACCTTTTCAACCAATCAAACACATCCCCTTTTTGTCTACCAACAGCCCAGAAGCATGAGGATTAATCCAACGCATTCCAAAAATACAAAACCAGCCATCACAGTCCCAAAACTCAGATTATTCAACCAAAACTTCAAACCAAAACCTCATCCTACACCTCCTTCCATTCCCTTTTCATTTCTCCATCATTAACCATTAAAATCCAACCAAAAACAACAAACATACACCCATAAATCATTCACACCGAAGCAAAACAGTCCAGGAATGAAAATCATTCAAATCAGAAGTGAAATATAGGCAATAAAAAGGAAAAACGAAATGGATAAGCAGTCAAGTTCTCACCTTATTTCAATGGATAAAACAGTGAAATACAGAGAAAATATAAGATAGGACTGAAGAGGAGTTGTACTTGTGTGGAAATGTCGCAAAACAATCAGAAAAAGAGTTTAAATAGGCGGTGGAGTCGGGTTCCAAAAACTGAAGAAAATCAGGCTTTTCTGGGCGGTGGGCGGCTGATTTGAAAGGAAATCAGAGACAAGAGCCTAAACGGCGTCGTTTTCAAGCAGCCCAAACGCAGACGACGCACGCTCTTTGAGGACGACAGACGAGGCACGACAAACGGGGTGTCGTTTAAGTTGGCCTTGTTACACAAAGACGACCGATCTTTACTATGGACGACAGTCTTGCAGCCTTCAAACGACTTGTAGCATTTTGAAACCACCCAGACGACCTGTCTCACTTTGATCCTTTTTCATCTGAATTTATTTTTGATTTTCCATCAATTTCAACTTAATGACTTCAAAATTTTCATTAACCACCCAATAACATTTAAAACATTTTTATAATTTTTCCAACATGAATAATTATTTTCTAAATTAATTAGAAAATAATCTAAATAAATTTCCAAAAATATCGGATATTACAAAAGCCACTGGTGTTGTCAGGGGTTAACCCTAAAGACTAAGGCAAGTGTACCTATCGTCTATAGCAAGTGGACCCTTGAGTACCGAGTGTCGTATCCCACAGAGACTACGATTATTAATTACTCACTCTTCCTCTATTATCTAGCCGATAAAATAAATGATTTCAAATATATAAACTAAATAAACTAAACTCAAATTAAATGATAGAATGAACGATGGGGAGATGGTACCTAGACGCTGAATCCCCCTAGACCGAATTAAGTAACAAGGACTTGTTATTCAAACAATCATTCAGGCAATTGGACCGTGGAAATTTCTAAGGTATATTAACCTCTCTCTCGAGTTAGCTAATGCCTAACGACTAGGTTGATTAATCGGAATCTCTTCTTAATTAAAACCCCTATCGTTGCTTTAACACTCTGCTCTATGAATTTCACTATTAGGTTTGACCCTAATCCGGAGGATTTATGTCGACATATCTCTAGGTTTGGATGCAATTCCTCTCAATTATGAATGTTTTATCATATACAGAATCTCTCGATTACACATGCACGAAACAATATTGGAATCGAAAGGCTAGCAACAATCAATTCAACAATATGCAATATAAATCATAACTGAGTCGCAATCCATAAATCAATTGAATAAATAACATAATCCAACATCAAATAATCTG
>CAODLS011305471.1:0-13121 GCA_948243855.1 Flueggea neowawraea | reverse complement strand
GAGAGAGAGAGAGAATTCTGATTTTAATTGATGTCATCGTCATCAACGTGTGTTGTAATCCATGCTAGGTGCGTTGATAGTCATCTATATGCGTTGTTGTTATTCAACGTGCATTCTCAGATATGTCATCATATATCAACGTGTAATGTTGGCCATCAACGTGCTTTGTTGAAAAACTCCTTTCATTAATGTGACTTGATAACCATTAATACACCTTGATCACTACTTCAGTGTGCCTTGATAATGATCAAGGCGCCTTGCACATAATTCTAGAATATGCATTTTCACCCAAATGCTCATCAATGTGCGTTGCTCAATGTGCTACGTGCGTTGTCGATCTTCTTCAAAAGTAGCACCTTTGATAACACGTCAGCATGTTAGAGAATATTCAAATTCAAATTTTGAGGAACTTCTTGGCTTTGTCTTCATCTGAAGCTCATCAACGTGTGGTACTCACTTGTAACGTGCGTTGATCAATTCAATCATCAACATTCCTTGCTTGTGGAACAACGTCTTTCTAATCAACCTGAACCTCGACAATGTGCGTTGATATAGTTCATCGTGCATTAATTAACACCTGATGCCACTGCATTTGATTGTCATATATTCAATGTCTTTCAACGTTCCTTGATTCCTCATCAGCGCGCCTTGATGTCATTTTCATGATAATCAACATGCATTGGTACTTAAGAACGTGCGTTGTGGCCAAATATCAGCAAGTCTGCAATTGTGCACCTTTTTCATGAATGCTTTTCATTCATCATCATCAAAACCAACTCAACAGGTTATTAGGCTACATTTTGTCTTTTGGAATTATACATTATTGACATTATGATTTTGTTTTGTATAACATATTATATACACATTTCGGTGTAAAAAAATGTTTTATACTTTATAATTGGCTTAATAATTACTTTATTTGAATAAGTTTGTTAGAATGTCTGATCTTCAAGGCTTGTACGAGATGGGTCAGGCTTCCACAGACTGTTCACCTTGTACGTCGGTCGCTGCCCTATTTTGGGTCGTGACACTATCGGAACCTAAACCAAGAAACCAAAAAAAAAAGAATGCCAGTGCAAGAGTGAGTGGATCACGTTGCCGAAAATGACATCAGAGAGGAAACACGATTACATTAGAGCAGAGATCTCTGAGTTTGGGGGTGTGAGAGGAAAGAAGGGAGTTATACTTTACTCAGGTCTCTAAATTGTAACAATTTTTTTTGTGTATTCAAAAAGTTGAAGCCGTGAATCAAAGAATAAGAAAAATGTATCAAAACATACATAACAGTGGATGCATAATAAGTGGATTGTGTCGAATAAATAGCAGAAAGTGTTTGTGGTGCAGTAGATAATTACCACTACTACTAAATCATTTATAATATTTCCTTCGAAAGCCTCAAGAGTTGTCAAGGAGGCTTTGACACTTGTTTTTGTTTACATGACTCGACTTTGTTGTAATAAAAACTAAGGTTGACAATTTTTGAGACTACCCGTTTAAACGACTCGACTCGACATGAAGTTAAATAGGTTTGGGTTTGCCATAAATGGGTCGAACCCATTTATGACACAAAAAATGGGCTTAAACGGGTTTAACCCATTTAACATATCCAGGTTAAACGGGTTGATCCGTTTATGACACAACCCGTTTACAAACCCTAATATTTCTTTTATAAAATATTTAATTTATTATTCTTATTATCTATCTATATATATATATATTGTATTATACATATGCAAGGAAAGAATATATGAAGATTATTATGGAGAATGAAATTTATTAAAAAAGATTGTTTTATATTTTATATTGAGAATTATAACTTTTAATGGATGATGTAATTTTAATTGTTTTGTATTTGATTACCTTTATTTAGAATATTATTGTATTGTTGGATTTTATAAATAAATATTTATTGTTTTAGTTGGAGTTATTTTAGTGTTAATAATTGTGTATTTGTACTATAAATAGGTTAAGTGTGTTAAACGAGTTAATCCGTGACACAAGATCTGTTAACAATAAACAGGTCAGGTCAACCCGCCTAAATTTCGTGTCATGTTTGCGTTGGCAACAAACGGGTCGACCTGTTTAACCTGTTTAAAATTCGGGTCATAAACGGATTGACTCGTTTAGATACGACACGAATTGTTATTCCTAATAAAAACAAATTAAACCAAAAGGTTAGAACTCGCTCTAATCACTACGGAAGAGAAAAAGACAGAAAAGAAAAAAAGAAAAAGGTTGAAGCAAGCAAAATAGAATGTAACCATAACAGAGGCGAAATTAAAACGAAACAATATGCTAAAATTATAGCTCCTGACGATCAACTTATTGTCTATTATATGAATGAGGTGAGACTCGTCACAATCAGAAAGTGTCACTAACTGAGCATATAGTAAGAGAGATCTTTCTAGTTTCTTTTTGGTTATACATTTTTTGCACCACAAACGAACTTAGCTGTCACAATAGAGATCATGGGGAAGAAATGAACAAAACCCATTTTTTAATGTTGATTAATAAACATATAAAATCTTCACATGGGTAATGTGCTGGCATGACAGCATTTCCTTGATGGCTACACCATAAACCCTAACCATCTCTTAGTTGTTGGAATTAAAATTTCCTCCTTCAACTTCATAATTCAGTCCTGTCAATGTTGGTTGCATTTGCTTCATCATTCATGATTAATTATTAAATTTGAATAGGGTTTTGCTTTACAATTTTTAGATATCGACCACATTATTAATTCCGTATTTGAGAGTTCGTTTGATTCAAATTTCTAATTTTAGAAAATCAGTTATAATGAACTTTTCTTTCCTGATTTCTTTTTCACTAAGTTGTTAAGAAATTAAGTAAAATAATAAAAGTTCTCATTTGACTTTGTACTTTTTATGGACTTTTCATTAGTACTCCCTCCGTTCATTACTCTTTTAACTGTCATTTTAAAAAAATTCTTTTGTTTTAAATAATTGTAATTTTACATTTTTAAGAGTGTTTTTATTATTTTTTTCACTTATACTCATATTAATATCAATTCACACATTTATTAAAACTTGCATTAAGGATAGAAGAATTAAATTAGTATAAAATTAGGACAATTTATATGTTTTCTTAACCCAAGTGCTGAAATCTTAAGCGACAGTTTTAATAAAACGATAAGGTCTACCATAGTCAAGAGGTTGAAACAAAATAGAGGGATAGATGAATGTCACTATAAGACCGGTAGTTGTAATACATCGACAATGCAATCTCAAGTCATCTTTCCCAGATAAAGTTTCTACGGTTTCAAAAAAGAAAGATCATTGTCACTAAAAGTCTCCTGCCTCTATGATACACATCCAATTTCTTTTAGTTTAGTCCAAAAGAAGGTATCTAGCGGAAGTGTTAAAAACTACGTTGCCTTGGATATAAGTCAACAATAACTCAAAACCATAAAAGGGTTTCGAAACGAATTGTAAATTGATAAATTAAATAATGATTGTTATTGTTTATACAATAGTATGCTAGATTTCATGATGTATCTTTAATAAGATGCTTCATAGCAATTAAATATCGTACAATACTTGAAATCACAAGCAGATCTACTATATTAATTTGAGGCAAAATTAAAACATTGCTATGCATAAATTTAAGAAAATAAGTTATTTTTAACTAATATGAGTAGCTTTTCAAATCATGCATTGATTTTTTTTTAATACAACGAGATTCGAACTCATGATGTCGATTTAATGCTATTTATACTTAACCACTTGAGACTCTTTCAAGTGGCAAATCGTGCATTGAATTTGATTTCCCTACGCCTCTAAACACTTGAGAACCTGAAAACAATCTGAACATATAACGGCGACCACGGGACCGGTAGTTGTAAAACATAAAACAAATAACAACAATGCAGCCTCAAAGTCCTGTCCCCAACAAAAAAATATTGAGTGATATAGACCAAAAGCACATGGCAAAGTACCCCACATCACCTCTCCAATCAATCCCATTTGCAGCTTTCCGGAAATAACATATTTATAAACATTGCAACCACAATAACTATACAACCCTTTGTGGGTCTGATCAGCTATTTGTTTTTTAGAAAACAACAATGAATTCTTTTGATGATGACTCCATTGATCATTCCTCCTCTCCTGAGAAAGTTAATGATTCTGTTCCCGATCTTTTAGAAGAAGGTTGGTTCTTCGGTAAGGTCCTTAACACCAAGCCGAGAATGTTGAGGTGGTATTCTGATCCTTCTCCGAGTATTGATCCGGAGATCTTGGCGGGTGCTGCTTCTAATGGAGAATTTTCGTCCGTGAAAAATGTCGCTAATTGTTTGTTGCGGGCGCCATCATTGCCGCCTTTTATAGGCAGAGAAGATCATGTTCTTGATGATCAAGACAGGGGAAGTAGCAAGGGAGTAAGCAAATTGAATAGGCAATTGTCAGTAGATCAGACGTTAGTTCGGAAGCTGACAAAACCGACAAGTACAGAGAGGAAAGGAGTGGAAAGGAAAGAAAGAACGACGGCTGCAGGGCAGTCTACGTGGCCGCGCAATTTGCTTAGGACGCCATCTTTGCCGCCATATATTGGAAGGGAAGAAGATGAAGATACTGATGGTGATGAAATTACAATGAGCAGATTGATTCTCCAAGCCATGCCTAATTCTTCAGACTTCTTCCCTCGGCGTCATGCTTCTAATAAGGTATCAATCAACTATTCTTTTCATGAATCTTTTCGCAAATCAAAAGTTTTTTTATAACGCTAAAAACAACTCAAGTACCACGAGATAAGAAACTTATTATCAATACTAACTGTAAATATTTATGCAAATTTTGATGGTTCTATTGCTTGTTTTATAAATTGCGATATGAAATTGATCTGTTCTGTTCTGTTCCTATTTTGTTCTGTGTTATGGAGTGACTCAAAATGCAGATACCAACTTTATCTTCTTATAATAAAGATAAGATATGAACTTGATCCTCATTTAATATTGCAAGATGAACTAGTTTCCAATGAATTGTGATTATATTATATTACTGCATGAAATCGGATGATCTTTCATTTGATTACAAATGTTATGTTTGCAGTGCATGATGCAGATTTCAACCATGCCAAAATACAGTCCGCCAAGAAACTCAGAACCAGAGAGCACAAACACTGCTCGTGCCAACGATCAAAGGCACCGATACCGAAATCAAAGAACCTTAAAAAAGCGTCTAGGCAACGTTGTAGAGTTCCAACAAGATCTCAAGGACAAAAACATCACATCTGACTCGAACTTAACGACTAACTCGCCTCGTAATCACCAAGAAAGGCATAGAAACAACCAGTATTTGAACAGGACAAGAAGGCCTTGTGCTCCACCAATTCCTATCTGGGATGCCAAAAATTCTGCAGAAGACATGAAGGCACAACTCAAGTTCTGGGCTCGAGCTGTGGCTTCTAACGTGCGGTAGGTCGTCTAATTGATCTGTGGAATGAATTTGACATCAGATTAGTCTCTGCTAATCAAATTTTTTTTCTTGGTCTGTTATAATTCTTGTTGGAGGATGCTGGTCCAAGAAAGTTTGACAGAGTAATTCTTTTCCCATTACGTACATAGAACATATAGAGCAAATGTTTGCTAAAATAAATGAAGTTAATAAGATCCTCTTTATTTATTTTTGGCAATTCATGAAATAACAGCATTGTTCCGAAATAAATGCTGGAGTTTTCTTTAGTCATCTTATTTGCTACAATTTTTTTTGCTAGACTATATAAATTTTTATTGCAAAAAACATGTATACAACTGTATAATGCCATCATACTCCTATACAAATTCCTCTCTAGACATGATCTCTACGTATCTTCCAAGCTATTTGCTACATTGCAGTTAACAGATCAACTTTTTGAGTTATGATTAAACGCAACTATATATATACATTTCGAAGAAGAAAACGAAGATATTTGAGACAATTAAAAGTCAAAATTACTAAATAAATATATTTGATCGGTTTTCAGATTTAATCCTCTTTTCTGCATTCAGTTCTGGTAAATTTCTTATATTACAGAATGTCTTGAGCAAGATTCACCTTAAACATAATTCAGGAGGTTAAAAATCCATATTCTATTGCAAATTTGGAGGGAAAAAAATCAAGGTTAAAGAAATTTTTAGATCAAGTATTTGAATTTAAACTTTGTCAAATATCTCACATTGTCTAGGTTGAGTTAGTTATATGAGTTTATAATTAAGTGACAAACCTCCTCCTTAAAATACCTTTTGAAGGTGAGTTATGCTTAATATTAAGATGATCTCACATTACCTAGGTTGAGTTAGTTATATGGATTTATAATTAAGTGGCAATCCTCCCCCCATAAGGCGCATTTTAGAGGGGAGTTAGGCTCAATATTAAGATGGTATCAGAGTCACCCCTAATACAATGGTTTGAGGCGGTGTTTGATCATGTGTTGCCTTTTGCTCATTAGTTGTTCAGCCCAATTCGGGCTAAGGGGGTGTGTCAAGTATCCTATATTACTTAGGTTGAGTTGGTTATATGAGTTTATAATTAAGTGAAAATCATCACCCATAAGATGTCTTTTGGAGAGGAGCTAAGCCCAATATTAAAAAACTTCAAGTCAAATAAATTTTCATTATTTATATCAGATTATATGTCAAATTCTTGAATTGTTAGTTTCAAGTTTGTGATTAAATTCAATTTGATGTCAACAAAAAAAATATAGACATTTCTGCACTCCTCTGATCATAAAAACCAACACAGAATGTGAATAGAAATCCAATAACACTTCGCCATAATTACACTTTCCTTTCTTGAAACACATTCTCCAAAAGTTCTGGCAATTGCTACATGCTAAACATTGTTACCTAACAAAACAAGATGACCATCATTAACTACTTTTTTTATAAGTCATTTTACTTGCTCCCACCGGAATAGAATCCACGCCCCATCAATACTGGAGTTGACTCCAGCACCAATGATGATTAACTAAATTTCGTAAGTCATTCCCACTTTGAGCAAACGCCTCCGAGGAACCAAGAAACATTCAGCTGGTTGTCTCTCACATCTACTTAACCAATTATACAGACCGTCTATTGTCGATTTCTTTCCCCAACTAGACCCTTTTGAAGCCATCATTTCACATTCACCCATTAAGTAAACCACACCACCATCCCTTAATTCATCATCAATCACTACCAATTCTGTCTCCAACTCTTCTTCATTGTTACTATTCTGTTTCACAAACTCTTTCAACTGATTCACCAGCGTCTCCTCCAACGTTTCGTGATAGCTTCTCGCATCCTTGTAACCATACCTCACCACACATCGGAAAATTAACTGGTCTAGCCTTAGCCTTCGAACCTCTCCTCGACCGGGACCTTGCTGATAGGTAATGACTTGATTGGAAAAAAAAAAAAGAACTGAATGAAATGCAGGGACACTTAAAACGTAATGTGTAAAGATTCGAGTGACGCCTTGAAAAGTTGAGTGTAAAATAGAGCAACTCCTCGGATTCTCGGCATTTTTGGATCAGAGGTTATGTTGGCGAGTTTCTCTTCGCCGAAACTTTGTTTTCTAGCTCGTAAATGTACTTCTTCTTGTAGCCGTAGTGCCATATGAACATAATAGTCACCACAATGAGTGCAAATAGCAGAGGAAGGTACCTGCCATCAATGAATTTGTACAGCACTGAGCTCAAAAACATTAGTTCAGTAACGCTGATTATTAGGACATATAGAATGATGTAGATGAAGCGCGTTTTCCATATCATAATCATCACAAGAACCAGAAACGAAGATGTAATTGTGTACGCAAAAGCCACGGCAATTCCGAAAGCATTGCCAAGCTTTCAATGTGTTTTTGAAGGCAAGAGTTACTCCAACACAAGCCAACATAAGCAAAGTGTTAACCTCTGGAACATAAACCTGACCCTCTTATTTTGAGGATGTATGGACAACCTTAACTCTTGGAAAACATCCGAGAGCTACAGATTGTTGAACTATGGAGAACGAAGCCGAAATCAACGATTGACTTGCGATGATTGCTGCTAATACCGCCGCAACAAACTGAGACCAATACACAGGCTTCGGGATGGTGGCATAGAAGGCGTTGGACACGCTCGCGGGATGTTCTCTAAGATTAGAACATTGTCCAATGTAGGCAAGTAACACAGAAGGCAAGACCACAACACATGTACTTAATTGAATTGATCTGATATTGAAGTGTCCTAAATCAGCAAATAAGGCTTCAGAACCTGTTAGGCATAAAATAACACCACCAAGAGAAATCCACGCATCTTTCTTATTTCTGATGAAGTACTCAAGAATATACCATGGATTGAAAGCCTTGATTACAGTAGGATCATACTTGATAAAGTTATAGATACCTGTTGGGGATAATTCGGATCCGAGGAGGGTATGCTCGAAATTTGTAACCAAGTAAGCAAATGAGAAGTGTGACCGCGTAAATTTGATTATGGGTTCGGCGATACTTAGCTGCCTAAGACTTTTATATGTGAGAAAGGTAAAGTAACCGAGGCACAACGTAACCGAGCAACTAAGTAACCTAGAACCAGCACTTGCATTAAACTAAAGTGCTTGAACCAAAAGCCAACAAGCAAAGTATGACAGTGACCACCACACAAGCACCGTTAACAATTGTATAAATAAAAGCCAAACAGTAAAAGAAAGCGTGTAAAGAAAGCTGATAAACAGAAGCAAGTAAAAAGGCGCAAATTAATGAAAAACTAACATTAATTAAAATTACAAAGTCATAAATGCTTACGTGTTCAGCATGAGAATTATTGAAATCCGTCATTACTGTCCAACAAAAAACAAACTTGAAAAGTAAATGAACTGAAACAAAATAAATGCTAAAAATAAAATTGCAAGAGTTTTGTATGTGATGTCTGTTCTTGCACTGTTCCCTTTGCCTATTTATATGATGGATTCCAGTGATTGTCTCCTAAATCCTCGACCCACGTTCGGTGCGATTTCCATGGCCTGACAACTTCCATAGCCTGATAACTTTCTGGTTGGTAACTACCCATCAGGATTTTTTCGTATGGAGAAAGTCCAAGACCGGTAATGAATCAGTAAAAGAGGTCCGTGAATGGTTTTTCACTATCAGCCAGAGGTGGTTTGGAATAAAAATTTGTGGAAGCATTACTTGCCGCCTACCCGCTCTATGTTTTGCTAGAGGTTATTTCACTCTAAGATACCCACAGATGATGCGTTTTCTAGGAGGGGGATGATCCTTGTCTCTCGATGCAGGCTATGCTCCTCCGACGCTGAAACAATCGTACATCTCTTCACTGATTGCCCTTTTGCAAAAAGTGTTTGGTCGTCGCTGAGCTCCTCTTTCAGATTGAACTTAACTGGAGCATCCCCTTTTGAGATTTTCACCAAAACCATCAACTCCAGTATTAGCTCGCAAGTGAAGGCCCTCTTAATTTCTGGAGTGTCTACGGGTTTTTGGGTGATATGGCTAGCACGAAATCAAGTCACTTTCGAGAATACCACCCCTAATATCTCCAACACATTGCGGTTGGTGTGGAAAGGCGTCAATTTTAGAGTGGGAATGATGCAGAACACAGTAGAAGATCTTATGACTCTTAAGCTCTTCAGTATTGATGCTATTTGCCCTCCTGCTCCACATATCTTCAAATTACATTGGCCACCTCCCCCGCCTTCTTGCTGAAAATTAATGTAGACTGAGCCGCGTTACAAGCTCCCGGTTAGGCTGGCGCAGCAGGAGTTTTCCGCAATAGTGACAGCCGGGTAATCTCTTGCTTTGCTTCTCCCATCGGTTTATGTTATGCTTTCGAAGCTGAGCTGCCTGCAGCTATTATTGCTGTCACCAAAGTAAGGCTCATGGGATGCACCAATGTCTGGTTAGAGTTGGATTCTATCTTCGTTGTTCGTTGTTTCAAAAGAGCATCGCAAGACGTTCCGTGGCAATGGAAGGCTAGATGGCTGGCTTGTTTGCAATTTATTAAATCTATCAACTTTGTGGTTACTCATATTTTTAGAGAGGGAAATTGTGTTGCTGATGCTCTAGCTAAGCATGCTGTCGAATTAGAAAGTGAGCAATGGTGGCACTCTATTCCATCATTTTGTAGTGGCCTAGCTCAATCAGATAAGTTGGGAATGCCCAACTATCGCTTTATTCATTGATCATGTATGGTTTTTTCATTTATTAATAATAAGCGGGTGGTGGGTTATGATGCGGGTGCTAAGAAGGTATCAACCTAGCTGAGATGTTTCGGTGTACTTCTGAGCCTTCTAACTTGCAAACTCATACAAAAAAAAAAAAGAAAATAATGGAAAATAAATATTAGATAAATTTATAAACTTATTTACCATGAAATATATTTCCCAACACAGAGCCTAAAATCAAAATTAAAAATTGATATGTTATTTACAAATAATTATAGATAAATTACCTCTTCAACAAGATTGTATGATGAAAAAATTAATCATCTTTTTGACGAAAGAATTGATTAACATGACTAAAATAGATTAACGGTGTTGACCAAAAAACTAATCGTCGTCAAATTTGCATATTACATTGATAATTACCTGACAAATACAGGAAAAAACAAGCATATCAAATAAAAATGGTTTAAAACAAAATAAAATTAGCATACAGGGACTATTTTGATATTAGACCCCAATACCCAGAAAAGACAAACCACAAGAAATATTCACTCTTTAACCCCAAAATTCTCTTTTTTCCTTCCTGGTCAAATGAGCTTTGCAGATTGATTCTCAAAGCTCATCGTGCCAGTCACCAGCAAAGCAATCATTAGATAAAAAGATAACATAATTTTCTATTTTTATATTTTCTTTCCAATAAATTATTTATTTTATTTAGTTTTCATAATTTTTTTGCAATTAAGTCGAGAAATCCCGTCAACCTGCTCTTCTCGATCCGGATCCCTAGTCTCTTATGAACGGGATTGTTTGGAGCAATAGAAGAATTTGAAACGGAGGATTCAACATACTGGTCATACGTTGTTGCTTGTTCTTTTCAAATGAAATTTTTGTTTAAAGACTGAAATTTGAGACTGAATTGTTGGAAATTTTGAATAGTATTGAGATTATAAGTTGCTGGAATCTTATGTAATCATTGAAATTGTTGATTTTGAATGACCGGTTATGTGAATATTGATGAGGTATGCCTTTTGAAGCTGAATATTTTTGTTGGGAATTTTGGGTCGTGGAGGTTTTGACTGATAGGTCTGTTAGAGCTGAAAACCCTTTTTTCTTTCGGAAGAATATGGTAGCTTGTTTGGTGATGGAAGGGGTTGAAATGGTTTGATTCTTCTAATGCATTCATGAAGAACATCGTAGCTAGCTTAAGATGCTGTAATTGATTTCTGTTAATTTGCTGAGTTTTGAGCATTCTGGCACTGAATTTTAACAAGCGTCGTTGCTTTTGTATTAATTATGCTGATTCTCATGGTAGAGCTTCTTCCTTGTTCAGTTATATGGTGATTGGCTTTTATCTGTGGCTTTTATGTTTGTCAGGGAAATTTGTGACTGGTGTTTTTCGTTGCAATATTCAAGTGGGTAATTGTTGAATTTAAGTTGCGGGATCATACAAGTGTTAGGTTAGCAGTTCGCTAGTGGGAAATAAAGGTTTCATAGTAGTTGTATAATATGTACCGTAGTGTGGCTGCAGCCACAACAACGCGGGGTGGGCCACCTACAGACAGTGGGGATTCCATTGTGATTTTAGATCAAGTCCCACGGTAGAGTGACTCAGAGAGCAGGTTTTCACTTGATTATGAGAATGAAGACCCTTCATTTTCAAATTCATACTTTGCGGATCCTTTGACTTCTCCACCCGAGGGGGAAAGTAGTAGCAATGGTTGGCATCAAGATTTCCTGTTGACCATGAAATCAACTCAAAGATATATTTATGGAGGGGGAACCCATGGAATCTGGAGGTGGATGCTGTTGTGAATTCTACTAATGAGGTGAGTGCTAAATATTGAATTATATTTTGGAGAGCCATATGATTATTCATATATTACTTTTGCAATCATGCAATATCTGGTTTGCATATGTAATCATGCAACACAAGTGTTTCTGATCTATAAGATATATGTTTCTTTTGGATCATGACCCATGTGGACATGCTTCTGAGCACACAGCTCCATTTTTTTTTTTTTGCAAGTACTATGTTGATGCACATGTTCTACAGTGAGTTTTATTCTGCTTCTGATTGTGATGATTGATTTGAAATTTGATTATTGATTCTAATCCATAATCTGTATTCTGTTGCTTAACCATAATTTCTTAGGAAATGGCATCCAACTACGTACTCATTTGGAGCTCTTGACCAATTTGATCACATTGTTACTCCCATTACCTCTCTGTTCATTTCAGCATAAATGCTTTTCAATGTTTTGCAACTGATTACTTTACTGACACTTTTGGGTGGGAAATAAGAGGAATAAGCAAGGCTTCTTTAATGTCTCTGATACGTTTTTTAATTGATGTACTACAGAATCTGGATGAAGCACATAGTAGTCCTGGTCTGCATGCAGCGGCTGGACCTGGTCTTGCTGAAGAATGCAACATACTGGTATGGAATTAGCTAATGTCAGTTATCTATTTTCAGAACTTTTTTATTTGATATGTGAGGTCAATGACATGTTCGTAGGCAGTGATCACAAGATTCTTGGTGGTGATGTGGTTTGCAATTTTTTAATTTTGTTTAAAGTGCAAACGATGGTGAATGGTGGATTCCTTGTAATGGATTTACATGCAATATTTTGAGCTGAGTAATATACATTGAAACTCTTGTGATGCCAAAAAGAGTTTATTTGGTTCTTGGGTTATTTTGTTGGGGATAAGGAGTTTGATTAACTTGATGAACTATTATATTCTTCTAGGGTGGATGTCGAACAGGAATGGCGAAAGTTACTATTGCATATGACCTTCCTGCTAGGTATGTATGTCAGCACATTTCTTTTTTCATGAATTACATTGCATTTTTTTGTTTCACAAACTGAAGCTGATCTTGAATTCAAAACTTTTCTAGGAGAGTTATTCACACTGTTGGCCCTAAGTATGCAGTAAAATATCATACTGCTGCAGAGAATGCCTTGAGTCACTGCTATAGGTCATGCCTTGA
>CAODLS011305404.1:0-10664 GCA_948243855.1 Flueggea neowawraea | reverse complement strand
GGGCTATTGATTGCTTCTTTGAGCCAATTTTGTTTATATGCTTTGCTTTTGCTAATTTTTGTAAAAAATGCTTGAAATGTTTGCTCGAATTTTCGTTTGTATACATCAAATTTGAAGAGTAAGGTTTGGCTGATTTTATTTGAGATATCTTGTATTATGTTAGTATGCTTTGGACATGATCATTGAGGGAATAAATGGTTTTTGTTGGTTTGCTTGAGTCATGTCTTGACATTTTTAGGTGCATTTATTGAATCATGGTCTAGAAGTGGTGGCATAAAAAAGGGTTTACAAGTTTAATGTTGAGTATTTTTTGTGACTTAGCTATACTTTAAAATGTTTGAGTGAACTTGGCATTCAATAAAAAGGTGTCTTTTGATGAAAGCTTTAAAGAATTAAACCTCCATTTTGAAGGAGAACCTAAATGTGTTGAACTATTTTTGGTTAACATGTAAACTCCTAAATTTTGATGATTTTACAAAATAATTGAAATAGTTAATCTATACACGTTCTACAAGCCTCTAAGCACGTTGAAGGTTGATCTAAGTGCTTTAAATCAAGATCTATGCATGTTGATCAAAGTTAGAAGCATCCTTAGATTTTCAAAATTGACGTTATGCATATAGAAGAACACATAATGCACGTGGAACAGGAGCTATGCACGTAGAAGGCAGTGCTATGCACCTACACATGTTATATCAGTAGACAAAATGGTCCAAACTTATGTTGTGTGCTTTGAATAAAGACCAATGCACATAGTAGAGAAGAAACATCTACTAGTTTGAACACTGCATTATACAACGCACGTTGAACATCGACCTATGCACGTAGACGAGATCATACGGAAAACTAGAAAGGACTTACAAGACAAGTTAAGTCACATTTGATATCAGTGATGTGCACATAGAAGAGCAAATATTATGCTACACACGCAGAACTTGCTCAACGCACATAGACGAATATGACATATGTCTGAGATAAAGCCAAATTCTGTTGTAGTATGTCAGATCAAACGGGAATATTCTCTGACAAAGATTCAGATGATGTTAGGAGAACACATAGATCAATGCCCATAGCAAGGCTTGCTAAGCACGTAGACGAGGATGAGCTGGACTGCTTGAAAAATTCAAGAAGCTCATCGGGACGTTAAAATTTGAATATTCTCTGACACAGTAACGTGAAAAATCAAGGTGTGATATTGGAATAACGTCAACGCAAGTAGTGCATTATGTAGCGCACACAAAACTGAAGATCTGAGCACACAGAAGAAAGGTCTATGCACGTAACTGATACCTGATGTCGAGCAGTGGCTATTAGAATATCTACAATGCACGTAGAAGGAAGAACGTTGCACGTAGAACTCTGATAAACTCATGGACTACGCTCGCAGTACTGATGGTACGTACGTAGTACGTGCTGACGTCAATAATTTCAACATTTTTCAATTCTCTCACAAAGGCTACATTAGGATTTACAACGGATACTTTTTAGAGAACCCTTATAAATAGACTTGCACTGTCCAGAGGTAAAGAGAGAACATTTTTAAGAGAGTGCCTAAACTTTTTCAATTTGATTTTCGACTTTCTCTCTCTTATTTGTTCTTAAGTTTTTGCATTCCAATTGTGCTATTGACTTCCTATTTAGCTACTGAGTTGGTGTGAGAATACTGTTTTAATATGGGAATCCACTTGTAATCAAACTTTGGTTTTAAAGCTTGAGGGTAGTTTAGGTTTTCTTGTTTGGTTACTTGGAAAACAAGAAGGTGTATTGGTTTGCTTGTTTGGTCTACAAAAACAAGTGTGTAAAGGTTACTTGTGAACCTGCAAAACAAGTTGTGTAATGGTTCCCCTCTATCCACAAGTGAGGAAAAGCTTAGTGGATTGAAAACTCTCTAGGAGTGGACGTAGGTCAAGGAAGACCGAACCACTATACATATTAGGCTTTGATCTTCTACCTCTCACTCTCTTTTAATTTCAGTTCTATGTAGTTGTGATTTAGATTTAGATATTGTTTTGATTAGCAAAATCTTTGAAAATATTTCAAAAAGGTTTTAACTTTAGTAAGAAATCCAATTCAGCCCCTCTCTTGGATTGCCATATTGGGATTACATTTGGTATCATAGCAGAGTGTTCAATATTTAATGCTTAACCACCTTGAGTATAAGATCCAACATGGCATCCTTAGGAGATATGTCTAAATACAATGGTTTGTCCATTAATAGAGCTCCTTTCTTTGATGGCAATGGATATGTTTACTAGAAGACAAGAATGATGGTATTCTTGAAATGTGAAGATGAAGAAGTATAGAATGCAGTAGAGACAGGTCCATACATTCCAAAGAAAATTGTAGATGGAGTCGAAATACTCAAACCAAAGGCTAAATGGATGGACTATGACAAGAAAATGGTTTGCTACAACAACAAAGCAATGTACATTCTTTTTTATGATCTTAGCAAGACTCAGTTTAACAAAATCCAGCAATGCTCCGCTGCGTATGAGATTTGGATTGGAGGACTTTGGAGATCACTTATAAAAGTACTTCACAAGTGAAAGAGAACAAAGTCTCACTACTGGTCCACAAGTATGAACTTTTCAAAATGAAGAAAGGCATTCAATGATATCTTGAATGGGTTGAAGGAGCTTGGAAAGACATACTCATACTCAGAACTTGTGAGGAAGATCTTAAACGCTCTGCCAAAATCATGGGCATCAAAGAAAGATGCAATCTTGGAGGCAAATGACCTCAATACACTACCCTTGGAAGAACTTATTGGTTCACTTCTTACCCATGAGATGGGGTTGCAAGAAGATGAAGAACAAGCAACAAAAAGTGATAGAAGAAGAAGAATGGCTCTAAAACCAAGGTAGAAGAATCAGAGGACGAAGAAGAAAAGGATAGCGATGATGAGGAAATGACTATGAATGCCATAAAAAGATTCATGAGAAAGAGCAAGCCCTGGAAAAAGAGCAAAGATCAAGGCTTGAAGGAAGAGTCTAAAAAAGAATTCAAAAATGATCACAAGAAATACCTTAAGAAGGAAAACTTGATTGGGAGTGTTTTGAGACATTAAATTTGATTAAGGTTCAGAAAGAGAAAACTACCCATGCGTACAATAAACGAGTCAAGTTACGAAATTTCATTAAATGTGACCTTGTTTGAAAAACTATCTTACCAATCGGAAAAAAGGATTACCTATTTGGAAAGTGGTCTCCTAATTGGGAGGTCCTTTATGAGTTAAAGAAGTTTATTTGGGTAACACCTACTTATTAGAATTCCTCAAAGGTGTTGAAGTATGTTCCCTCCACTTGGGAAGTGAACTGAGAAGTTTTAAAAGCTAAGTTCCCTGAGTTGTAGGAAATGTACGAGCAATCTGGATTGTAAGAACATAGAGAAATAATTTCGTATTCATTAGAAAGTGCAAAATTACAGAGGATTTTATATCATGCATTTTCTCGAGTTTTCAAGATATTGAGAAGCACTCGTAACGGCCCGTAGGAGCAGATCCTTGTTTCTAACCCCCGCTTGGTAATGACAAGGCGATGGCGTTAAACCTCAGCCTGATGAGTCTGTTCTTCTCGCTGACTGAGCTTCTCTTCCACCTTCTGGAGCTTTCATTTCAAAGCTGTTGTCTCCTCCCGGGCCTTCTCGAGTTTTCTAGAGAGCCTTTGCTCAGCTTCCTCGGTCTTAGCTTAATCTTCAGAGTATTTCTTCTGTTTATGCTCAAGGATTGTCAAATCTTCTAGCAGAACACTTTGGATCGTACTTTCAGATGGGAATGTCATGAGAGAACACCAAAAAATTTTTCCAATATCGTGAAGGCCTGCCTACTATACCTTATTTGCGATAATCACGTAAACGGTTTGCGGAGCTGAGGCCACTCAAAACTTCGGACATCTTAGTCGAAAACAAAAACTCGAGGAAGGTCGAGACAGAAAAATTTGGACCAAACAGGCGCTCAACAAACAAGGAGGGTTTCTTACCGAAGGAAGCAAGCAATTCCTCCCTAGCAGGCTCGACTTCGGTTTCAACGTTGAGAAGAGACAAGTCCGGGCTCGGAGACGTCTCGGTATATTCTCGGCTAGGTCCCACCTTGGAGACTGGACTTAAGCTTGAAGTCCTTGAATCTGCATTCAAATATAAGGGCAAATGCAGTTCGATTAAAAATAATAATACTAAATCTCAAAGGTTGCCTTCGGCAAAAATGTCCTCCAAAGCTTTCGAAATATCCTCTCAAAAAACCGGAAGCTCTAGGTACTGCTCGATAACACCCTCGGTTCGGCTTGATGGTGAAGGCTTGGTAGGCTCTACGGCTCTGGTTTTTAGGGACGCGTCGATAGCTTCCTCGTGTTCCACATGAGGAAGTGGTTAGGTACTAGTTCAAGTTCTTCTCGAAAGGCACTAAATTCCTCTTCCCTTGAGATTTCGCGAGGAAAGGAAGGTGGGAGAGGACTGAGTGGAGATCTTGAATGATGTTCAGTATCACTTGAGGAAAGATTTATGGGATTTGTAGCCGTTAGAGTTTCTTGACTCGTCTGAAAATGGGAAACAACAGTCAAGTATAGAACGATGGCCAAATTATTAAACTACTCGAGCAAGTCTTACTTGCGCACAAGTAACTCGAGTTTGGACGATTCGAAGTCCGCCTTCGAGCTATCCCTAGGACCTCGAGGTACTCCAGGTCCTCGAGTCTTGAACTTTGATTGTTCAATCTGGTCAAGAAGAATATTCAGGTATGCACTAATAGCAAAGGAAAACTATAAGGCAGAAGGTGCTTACCACTCAAAGGAATTATGGTTGCTTCTCCTTCTCCTTTCTTGGCTCAGGGGAAGTAGGGTGCTTTCCTTTTTCTTTAGCAGTTGGTTTCGGTTGAGGGATGGGAGTTGAACTCGACAAGCCTGCCTTAACTAACTCTTTTTGAACCGTCAGAAAGTCTTGGAGCACGTTTTCCGGGGTGATCTTGATTGTCTTAATTGTCCTTTTAGATACCGTAATATCCTGTATTTTTACCCCGACTGAATTTTTCTTATAGAAATTTTTTATTCGTTAAATGAATTATTGGTTAATTTTGTAAATAAGGAAATATATTTTATTGGTTTTATAAAATTAGATATGATCAAATTTTGTTGAATTTTATTGATAAAAATTATTATTTTTAATTTGTTTTAGTAAAGAAATATTTTGTTAATTTTTATTAATTATCCCGAGAATTTTTAGTTAAATTTCAAAAGTTTATTTTTAAAATTTGAAGAGTTAATTTTGAGTTTTAAATGTTTATTGGGTGATTGGTGGAGTTTTGATAATTTTGAAAATGATTTGAATTCAATTTGTTGAGTAAAAATTGAAAGAAATAAAATGGAGGATATAAGCGAGAACTACCGATCGTTCAGTGCTGGGGCAAAAACTGCATGTCGTCTAGCTACAAAGGTCTACTGTCATCCATTGCGTGTGATTGTTGTTCGTGCATGTGATTCAGTTTAATAAATCGAACGACGTGTCGTTCACTGTTTCTTAACTCATCAGCACCAAACGGTGTCGTTTTGCTCCTCCCTTTTCTTTAAAACAAACTCGACGTCTCTCTCTCCTTTGTTCTTTGTCCTCCACTGTTCACAAACCTAGAAACCCGTCTCTCTCGGTGCTCTCTCTCTCTCTCTCTTTCCTTCGTTCCTCTCCTCCTCTCTATTTTTTTCTCTCCTTTCTTCTTTTCGTCCTCTCGTTCTCTCTCCTTCAACGTCTGCTCCATCTCCAATATATTTTATTTAATTTCTCTTTACTATTTGTATTGAAATTAAATTTGATCTACTTTTTGTTCCCAAATTAATATTGTATTACTACTTTTTAAAAAAATGAAGATGAGTAAATAGTGTTGTGAAGTATGGCATTGTCTTATGTGGATATTGCAAAATTCCACATTGGACAATTAAGAGGTGGTAAAAGTGTTTATATTGAGAAACACTTTTTGGGCTTGATGAAGTAATAAAAACTAAACCTCTCGCATGTGAGCCTTGCTTCGAAGGCAAAACCATCGAAATGCCCCCTGCGAGTGAGGCCTGACTCGTTTTAATCCACCAATTTTATTTTGGGCCAGGAAATTTTAATCCCCCAGATTAAATTTTGTTAAGCCAAACATAGCCTTAAATTAAAACCCACGTTTTTTACCAGTTCAAAAACGTGCACCTTGCACCTTTGAATGCTTCTCCCAGAATCATTCAACCCACCTATTTTGCTGCCACTATCCAAATTTTACTCCTTACTTTGCTGCCACCACCAGAATATCTCTCCTCTCCAACGTTCACTTGCTTGGGCTATAAATACAGAAGTCAACAGCTGCAACACACACAATTATTCATCCTTTCCTTGCTTCTGGTGGGTTGCTTCAAATAATCTCCTGTTGCTTCCTGACCCTCTTCGTTGAAAAGGCTTGTTTTATCATGAGGGAAATCAATTCCTTTAGGACAGCGATAACACAACTCAAGCATCTGTGTTCCTGTATATTTCGTGCTCTACAATCAACAATCTAAAGGAACTTATCCTTCCTACCCCTGCTGCCATGAAGAATCCACAGGCTACCAATGTTGCTTCTGCCGCTGCTGCTCTTTCCATTGCCATTGTTGCTACTGCTTAAGGAGGTTCCTCTGAATTTGTTGTTGTCCATCCACCTATTGTTGTTGTCGTCCCTACTGCTCTCACTCCAATGTACGCCAAGCCATTCCTAGATGTCTCTAACATTGCAGTCTTTGACGGGGAGAACTTCAAAAGATGGAAAGACCGAATTCACTCTTTGCTCGACATGCATGGCATCGTTTGAGCTCTCACCACACCAAAACCTGAATCCAATCCGGAATCTTGGAAGTACGCCAACAAGGTATGCATGCATGCTATTTTTTCCACTTTATTTAACAGTTTGTTTGATGTCTACGTCAGCTACAAGGAAGCAAACGTGATATGGGAATCTATGACATTGAAGTACACTGCTGAGGACTTTGTCAAACAAAAGTTCGTGTGTGGGACTTACTATAGGTGGGAAATGACCGACAACAAGGATATTGTGGTGCAATTCACGAGTACCAAAAACTGCTAGAGGACTTGAAGAACAACAACATCAACCTACAAGATGAGTTCATGAGCGAGTTGTTAATCGAGAAGCTGCCCAACTCTTGGAATGTCTACAAGCAATCACTTAAACACAAGGAGAAAAAGATGACATTCCAAGAGCTGATCAAGCACATCTTGATCAAGGATACAAACCATAAAGAGATAAAGGTAGTCAAAGCTAAGGAGTTGGCAACCAAACCAAAATTGGTGCAACATAAAGTTGGACCAAAAGGTACTATCAGAGTTCAAATAAGCCTAGTTTTAACTTGAAAACTACTAAACCCAACTTCAAGAAAAAGAGTGGGAATTGCTTTGTTTGTGGCAAGCCAGGTCATCATGCTTCGCAGTGCCGGAAAAGAGTAAGAAACACAGCTGAAAATGAGAAACCTCATACAACAAAGGTTAACTTGGTTGAAAGGGATGATAATGATGATATTATTGCGGCTGTGATTTCTGAAGTGAATTTAGTAGCCACTTCTAAACATTGGATAGTAGACTCTGGGGCTACTAGACACATTTGTACAAGCAGAAATGCTTATGCCTCCTATATACCAATAGGGGATGATGATGAGGTGTTCTACCTTAGAGATTCTCATACAGCTCGAGTATTAGGAAAAGAGAAAGTTTTGCTGAAACTTACCTCAGGGAAAACTTTGACATTAAATGATGTATTACATGTTCCTAATATTAGAGCGAATTTGATTTCTGTAGCACTGTTGGAAAAAGTTTGGGTTAAAGTTTCTTTTGAGTCCGACAAAATTGTGATGATTAAAAATAATGTCTTTGTCGGGAAGGGATATTGTAACAAGGGCTTATTTGTACTCAATGTCTCTGAGATTAATAATAATGATGCATCTTCTTCTGCTTACTTGGTTGAATCTTGTGATATTTGGCATGCTAGATTAGGACACACGAATTTTTTCTTATTTAAAGCAAATGCAATCTTGTGGTTTGATACCTAGTATTAATAATAATAATTTGAGTAAATGTCAAATTTGTGCTGAAACTAAACAACCTAAAAAATATTTTGCATCTATTAGTAGAGAATCTGATTTGTTAGACTTGATTCATACTGATTTGGGTGATTTAAAACAAGTTATGACTAGAGGTGGTAATAAATATTATATTACTTTTATTGATGCTTGTTCTAGATATACTAGAGTTTATTTGCTTAAGCATAAAGATGAAGCATGTGCTAAATTTTTGTTATATAAATCAGAAGTTGAAAATCAACTTGGGAGAAAAATTAAAAGAGTTAGATCCGATAGAGGTGGTGAGTATAATTTGTATAATGACTTTTTTGAAAAGGAAGGAATAATATATGAGATTACTCCTCCTTACTCTCCCCAGTCAAATGGTGTAGCTGAACGGGAAAATATAACTTTAAAAAAAATGATGAATGTCATGTTGGTTAGCTCAGTTGCACCAGAAAATTTGTGGAGAGAAGCTATTATATCTATTTGTCATTTACAAAACAGAATACCACATAAGAGAACTGGCAAAGCTCATTACGAATTGTGGAAAAGTTATCCTCCTAACCTTAAATATTTGAAAGTGTGGGGGGTGCTTAGTTAAGGTTATGCTTCCTGATAATAAAAAGTGAAAAATCGGGTCTAAGACTTCTAATTGTTTGTTTATTGGTTATGTTGAACATAGTGCTGCTTATAGATTTCTTGTTTTGAAAAGTGATGTTATTTAGCACAACACTATTGTTAATACAAAAAATGCTGAGTTTTTTTAACACATTTATCCACTATTTGAAATTTCTTGTGTGCCTATTCGTGAAAATGATTTTGATGATTCTTCTAAAGTTTTGAGGAGGAAAGACAAAAGAAAGAGTTTTCTTTTGGAAATGATTTTTACACTTATCTTGTTGAAAAATGGTCTTTCTTCTTTATCAAAAGTTTTTTCATCACCTAATGCTCCATTTTGGAAAAAGGCTATGAAAACTGAATTGAACTTGTTTTTACAAAATGAAATTTAGGAGTTAGTTGATTTACCTCCAGGAGCAAAACCAATGGTTGTAAATGGGCTATTGTAAAGAAAATCAATCCTGATGGTAGTTTTATTTTTAAAATGAGACTTATTGCAAAAGGTTTTACTCAAAAACAAAATATTGATTATTTTAATACTTTTGCTTCTTTTGCTAGAATTTCTTCAATTCGTGTTTTACTTACTTTAGCTTCGGTTTATAAACTTGTTATTCACTAAATGGATGTTAAACTGCTTTTTGAATGGTGATTTAGAAGAAGAGATTTATATGATTCAACTCGAGGGATGTGTTGTTCCAGGTCAAGAGAATAAAGTTTGCAAATTAAAAAAATCTTTTTATTGCCTGAAACAAGCTCCTAAACAATGGCATGAGAAATTTGATTCTGTTTTGATAGAAAATGGATTTTCATCTATGAGTGTGGATAAATGTTTTTATACTAAGCTATCCAATAATGATTGTGTTATTATTAGCCATTATGTGGATGACATGTTTATCTTTGGCACTTGTCTTAATATAATACTTAGTACTAAAAATTTTCTAGCTTCAAAGTTTGAAATGAAAGACTTGGGTGAAGCTAATGTGATATTGGGTATTAAAATCATAAGGGATGATAATGGTATTTTGTTGTCACAAAATCATTATATGAAGAAACTTCTTAAGAAGTTTGATAGTTATGATGTAGCACATGTGAGTACCTCTTATGATGCAAATACTCAATTAAAGAAAAATAGAGGTAAACTTGTATCACAGTCTGAGTACGCACAAATTATTGGGAATCTGTAGCAATTAATGAATTTTACGAGACCCGATATAGCTTATGCTGTCGGTAGACTTAGCAGGTATACCCAAAATCCGAATGATGATCATTGGAATGCTTTACGCAGAATTTTGAAATATTTGAGAGGTACCATGAATTATGGTATCCTATATAGTGGACTTCTCGCTGTACTTGAAGGGTATAGTGATGCTAACTGGATTTCATATTTAGACGAGATCAAATCCACTAGTGATTATGTATTCACATTAGGTGGGGGTGATGTGGCTTGGAAATCGACCAAGCAATCAATCATTGCTAGATCGACCATAGAGTCAGAATTTATTACCCTAGAATTAGCTGGCAGTAAATCTGAGTGGTTGAAAAACTTCTTAGGAGAAATTCCTTTGGGGATTAAACCTACACCTTCTGTCTCAATGCATTGTGATTGTAAATCAGCAATAGCTATTGCAAAGAACAAAACCTTTAATGGGAAAAATTGACATATTCGATTGAGACATAATGTGGTAAAACAATTGCTTAAAGATGGAATTATTTCCATTGATTATGTGAAGTTAGAAGTGAATTTGACAGATCCTCTGACTAAACCTTTGGCAAGGAAACAAATCCTTGAAACATCGAGGGGAATGAGATTAAGACTAATTTGAGTTTATCAACAATTGACGAGAACCCAACCTATGTGATTGGAGATCCCATGAAGTAGGTTCATATGGGTAATAACAAGTCAGTAGTTGATCCTGTGCACTAAAAATTATAGAGTCCCTCATATGGCGAGTGATTAGTGCGTGAACTGCCAAACAAGTGTGA
>CAODLS011305327.1:0-10253 GCA_948243855.1 Flueggea neowawraea | reverse complement strand
CCCTCGGTCATAATCTCCTCACGTAACCACTAGAAGATGGTATGCATAATCTCAACCCAAACCAAAGAACTCTCAAATCGTCAATGTTGAAACCTAACACCTCAGATGCCTTAACCTTTTTAATCAAACCCTGAATCTCAGTATTCTCCCTCTGAGCTTCACAGATCCAATCTAACAAAATAGGTATAGCCTCAAAGTGACCAAGCAATGATCCATAATCATCAAACTGGAATGCAACTCCACTTTTCATCAAACTATGCCACTCTGACACTGCTGGCCGCCTCTCGACTGTAATTTGAGCCAAACTTCCTATCGGTTTTCTACTCAAAGCATCAACAACAACATTAGCCTTACCAGGATGATATGATATCAAGCAATCATAATCCTTCAACAGCTCTAGCCAACATCTTTGCCTTAAGTTCAAATCTCGCTGTCCAAAAATGTACTTCAGACTTTTATGATCTATGAAGGTCTCAAAAGTCTCTCTCTACAAATAGTGTCACCAAATCTTGACTGCAAACACTACTGCTACTAACCCCAAATCATGCGTTGGATAATTTTACTCAAGCCTCTTAAGCTGTCTCGATGCAAAAGCAATCACCTTGCCATGTTGCATCAATACACAACCTAGGCCAAATCTAGATGCATCACAATACATAACGAAACCTCCAGATCATGATGGAAAAACTAACGCAGGTGCACTCGTCAAACATTCTTTCAACTTCTTGAAACTATCATCACATCGAATCATAAGGGTTGTTATCCTCAAAAAAATCTTGGATAAACCTCTTGTAGTAGCCAGCCAAACCAAGAAAACTGAGGATCTCAGTGGCAAGTTTAGGCATTTCCCAATGGAGTACTGCCTCTACCTATTTTAGATCAACCATAATCCCATCTTTAGACACCACGTGTCCTAGAAATATCACTTGATCAAGCCAAAACTCACACTTCGAGAACTTAGCATAAAGTTGATGTTCGCTCAAGGTTTGCAAGATTGGCCTCATGTGATCCTCGTGCTTCTCCTTACTCCTGGAGTAGATCAAAATGTCGTCGATGAAGACAATCATAAATCGATCTACATACGGTCTGAACACCCTGTTCATCAAATCCATAAATGTCGCAGGGGCACTCGTCAAACCAAATGACATCACCAAAAACTCATAATGCTCGTATCTAGTCCAAAATGCGGTTTTCAGAATGTCTTCACCACGAATCCTCAACTGATGATATCTCGACCTCAAGTCGATCTTAGAAAATTATTGTGCACCCTGCAACTGGTCAAACAAATCACCTATCATCGAAAGCGAATATCGGTTCTTCACTGTTACATTGTTCAGCTGACAGTAATCAATGCACATGCAAAGGCTACGATCCTTCTTCTTAAAAAATAAGACTAGAGCACCCCAAGGTGAAACACTCAGTCGAACAAATTCCTTGTCCAACAACTCTCTCAATTGAGTCTCCAATTCCTTCAATTCTACTGACGTCATTTGATAAGGTGATATCGATACCGGATCAGTACCATGCTGAACCTCAATAGCAAATCTCGCACTCTGGTCGAAGCCCCAAAAGCTCCTCGGGAAACACATCAAAAAACTCTAGCACCACTGGCACCTCGTCCAATATTAACTCTAAACTATGTGGCTCAGCGAGCACGAAAGCCAAATATGCCTCCCAACCTCGGTGAATCATCTGCTCAGCTTTAACCATTGATGCATAACGTCAAACCACACTGTCTCGTTCACCCTGATAATAGAACTCCATCTGACCATGTGGTCGAAAACATACCCTCTTCGTAAAACAATCCAAGGTAGCGTGCCATGCCAAAAGCCAATTTATACCGAGTATCACATAGAACTCTCCCATATCCAATATGGTAAGATCAAAAGTCAACTTCTGCCCCTCAAAGGCAATCACGTAATCCCAGACCTCAAAATCAACCACAATCTTAGCACCCAAAGGTGACGAAACTTCTAACAACCTGACTAGTGGTTGCACCACTAACTCAGCATGCTCAACAAAATATGGCATGATGAATGAATGAGATCATCTAGAATCAAATAAAACATATCCAAGATAACCAGATATGGATAGTGTACCAGTAACTGCAGCGTTGGATGTCTAAGCCTCTTGACGAGCCAGATGATACACTCTGGCCTGCTCCCCTGCAACTGAACTGCTCTGACCGATCTACCCTCAGCCTAAACCATGCCTAAATTGGCTACGGCTCCTTGAAGCTACCGTGTCTCTGTTAGATCCTCTGCCAGTGCTAGTAGTAACTGTACCTCCGACCATTGACTACACTGTCTGTGATCCAGAACCATACTTCACCGGACAGTCAGCCACCTTGTGTCTCGGCTATTTGCAATGAAAACAAAGGCATGTCTCCTTTGCACAAACTCCTGGGTGTCTCTTCCCACACATCTCACAAGACGGATGTGGACCCCTAGAACCATGTCCCTCCTCACGCCTAGCTGACGGTGCCATACTCGTAGTTTGACAACTTTGACTCTACCTCTGGCCTCTAGAGAAATGTATGCGTCTCCGCTCAGGCTGACTGCTTTGACCTCGGTTCTACTAGCCTCTGGAAGAACTTTCTGTCTTCGCCCTCTTGGGCTCCCTCGGACGCCTCTCATCCTAATACTCCATACCCCTTACAGCCTTTGTGATATGCGATATAGTAGTATAGTTTTGAGTTGCCACCACTCTATTGATCTTGGTTAGCAACCTGTTCAAAAACTTCCTCGCTAAGGCCTTTCCGGGTTCCTGCTCGAACTCGATAAACTGATATGCCTTCTTATCCCTCACACTCCAGGGAAGGACAGATAAAGTGAGTTCACTCTTGAACTCATCCCATGTGACAGCTCTATGTGGTCCCAAATCCTGCCACCATCTGGCTATTGGACCATCCAACATAAATGTAGCAAAATAGATCCTTGTAGTATCAGTTGTGAGCTCCATCACATCAAAGTACCTCTCCATATTAAATGTGAAGATCTTGGGATCCTCTCCCATTGTCCCCACAAATCTCAGTGGATTGAGCTTTAAGAATCTGCTAAGACGAGACTCAGCATCTGTCTGTGATGCCTCAAAAGCTACAACTGGTGCTGGAGCAACAATTGCCTCAGCTGAGGTGGAGGAACTACTGTTGTCGCTGCTGGCAGAACTGCCTGACCTCCGACAACCTGATCGGCTAACATAGCCTCTACCAGCATGAGAACCTAGGTAAAATACTTAAATGCATTCATCGGAACTGCTGGCGCTGCCTACTGCTAAGGTTGAGGTGCTGGAGCAGCAACTACTAGTACATTGTGCGCATCCCGCTGATCACGCTGATCGATGACATAATGATAGGCGGCCACAACAGGAACACGCCTAGGCCTCCCTCAACCCCTACTGCGGCCTCTACCACGGCGTTGATCCATAAATACATGCAACAAACAAAATCAAATATGCAATGTCAATGCAAATGATCGCCACAGTACCAAGTAAGAGATCAAAGGGTATACAGAAGCAAGATCGAACTGACTCAATCGAGTTTGGATGCTAATAGTTGCCGAAGCTAAAAATCTATGAACATGCTCCACGGGAATCACGTAAACAGAGAAAACAAAGGGGGTTAGGGCACAGTGAGGAATAACATTCCAGATCACCTCATACTTGCCTCACAAATACTATTTTGAAAATAGTTCAGAAATACACATGCAGATATAGTTTAACATACATATATATACATGCTATACATATGTAATAGCTTTTTAGAAAATCCTTTCGCAAAAAGGGTTCACGTACAAAGCAATCATAAACACA
This sequence comes from Flueggea neowawraea, assembly GCA_948243855.1. Lineage (NCBI taxonomy): Eukaryota > Viridiplantae > Streptophyta > Magnoliopsida > Malpighiales > Phyllanthaceae > Flueggea > Flueggea neowawraea. Next base: position 6,443 of record CAODLS011305327.1, on the reverse strand, counting down.
GAGGCAAATAAAACGATTTTCATTTTCATAGTCAAAATACATATACAAATATATGGGACCAAAGCAGAAGGCATACACGTGGCACTAATAAAAACGTATGTGGATTCTGCCACAATCCATATCAAATCATGTGTCGAATGAGGACACATTGCTATCAGCAACCCTGATAGCTAGGTTTTAACAAAGCGTTGGTATACCAAAAGTCACATTTTACCCCGTAACAGTAGGTGTCCCATATCAAAAAAACAAAAGCATACTAATATATATCATCAAAATAGAGTATGAGTAGAAGCATCAAAATCAGAGGAGAGATATATAATACATATATATCAAATTCAAAGCAGAGTCCTGATTAATACACATAATTAGTTTATCATTAGTCAATCCTTAGATTGGTTCATTTTCCAATATATATGTGTATACACAACATAAAACATATATAGTTCGAGACACAGCCTATGTGTCTGAAGTTGATATTCACTCACCTGGAAGTCCAAGTGCAAAACACCCGTCAGGCCCCACTCGTTGGTGGCTGGTCTCTCGGGCACGAACAGGAAGCTAAACAAAGCAAACATATATCAATAGATATATTAGAAGCAAACTCAAATGATGTATTATGGCAATACTAGATGCATGAAGTGCAAATGCAAATACAGACTCTCGAAAGACCCCAAATGATATTGAATGATAATTTATCACTCTAGATCCAAAACACAAAATCTACGTAAAATTACAGCTTTGTCATCGACCAGTGCAAAATTATGTTTTAGTCCCCGAGACTTGACAAATTACAAAATAGTCCTCCGACTATAATAGAATAATTAACTAACTTTTCTAAGTAGTCAGAATCCCTAAAAGAGTCTCTGAACTATCAGAAATCGACAAAATGCAAAATTACAAAATGAGTCACAAAGGACCCCATCTTACTCGAGTAACACTCTGGCTTACTCAAGTAAGAGATTTGCTTACTCGAGTAAGTTGTGCATGGTCACTCGAGTAAGATAACCCACCTCTCACTTGAGTAAGATACTCCGGTCACTCGAGTGAGATGAAGCTCCTCTTACTCGAGTAAGCAAATCTCTTACTTGAGTAAGACACAACCCAGACGAATCCAGAAATCATGCAACACGGTTTAACCGACCGAAATCAATACCAAACACCCACATTGACTATAAACAAAGCCCTGACCACCAAAACAACTCGGAATCACCCTAGATCGACAAAAAACAAAGTTAACCCTAACTCATTCAATGTCTCATCAAATAAGATGATTCAAAGCTTGAATCATGTTCCCTTAACCTCACACAACTCAGAGCTAACAACCCTAAGCATCCATTTACTCAGAATCATCCCGAAAATGCAAGCCCAAATGCAAACTTGGCCTAAAGCATGAATCCGAATATTTAAACATGAAATGGATGAAATAAAGAGATTAGATATGAAATCTTACCTCTAGGAATGAAATGGGAACAACAAGAAGCAGTGAGGATGTCTTTTGCACCGATTTGAGTGAAAAAGTGGCAAAAATGAAGTGAGAGAAGTCAAAGAATCAGGTGGGTGTATTTATAGACCGCTGCCCAAAACAGTGCACTCACTCGAGTAACCGGTCTGCGTCACTCGAGTAACACTTTTCCCAGGTGTTTTTTGTGTTCATCCAAGAACACGGCTTACTCGAGTAACACACATGCTTACTCGAGTAATCCACACCTCCACTCACTCGAGTAATGCAAAAATGCTCACTCGAGTAACACCTCCCACAAACATAAATCCTCAACTCAGTACTTGTATCCATCAAGATTGAAACAGAACTGAACGGAAGATTATAGAGAGCCTTACCAGAATCTGACTGGGGTATTACACTCACTGATTTGTAGCTTTTCCAAATCCACGCGCTTTGCTCGTCTCCTACAGGAGTAGGAGCCAGTTTTACGTACAGCAATGTGCATAGATATGCATGTACATGCATTGTTGCCATAAATCACATAGTCTGCATCTTTGCACTTCTTTCATGAATTTTTTGTACACATCATCATCATAATTGAACAATTTATGTAAAATAAATGGCTATTTTATTTGTCCTTCACTCTTGATACCCGAAAGACAATGTTTTGTGAATTTATGTTCCTTAAGACTACTTTTATTGTAAAGGGCACTAAGACTTTTCTTTCCAAGGAATATTTGATTGGAATATTTGCAAAGAAATTACCAAGAAGGAAACCAATCATGAGCATTCATACTTGATATATGAGTAGACGAAGTAAGAGTCTTGTTGATAAAAAATTGAGTTGGAGTCTTCTTTGTTAAATTGAAGAAGTACTCGGACTATATACGGTGAATCATGATAGAGATATATTGTTACTATTCTTTTTTCTATGGCTGAAGAGCATAACAAAAAAATCCCTAGTTGAACTAAATCCAAAAAAATATATTCCTTAAGAGCAAGAAAGGAGTCAGTCACAAATAGGATTTAACCAATAACTGAGGTTAAATGACATGATTGACAACCACCGAACTTCCTTTATTCAAATGGCAACTTTTGGTAACCGCGATTTGTTCCAACATCATTGCTTTTGTAAGAAGAACTACATATAGGGGGCTAATTCTGGTCAACTGTAACACCTCGCCTGTTCTGATCTATTATTTGTATCATTTCGTTCAAGTTCGATTTTATTCTTAGATGTTTGAGGTGACAATTTGATGATTAATGATGTTTAATGATGATATTTTTTATGGTTTGGTATTATTGAGCTCCAGGTATGATAGGGCATGTGTGCGAAAGCGAATGAAGTCGAGGAAGGTTGTCTGGCATAGAACAATGTACATTATGGCATGTAAATGTACATTATCTGAAAATTTGTGTATGACATACTTTAATAAAGGAAGATGCTAAGCATGCAAAATGTATGTTTTGATTTGCAAGACGCACGTTGATGATAGATTTTTCCGAACAAAAGCTTATGGACACATTTTTTACCCAAACGACATACATTTTGAACTTGGTAACGTATGTTGTGACCCCAAAGCATACACTATGGTTGGGAATATGTACATTGTGCCTTTAGAATAAGTGAAACGGTGCGTTTTGGTATGGGGGGTCATTATGTACCCCTAAACCCAACCCCTTTTAGTCTCACTTCATTTTCTTCACTCAAATATGCTCCAATTTCATTCCAAACTCTCTCCCATTGTCTCTTCTTTGTTACTTAACATCTATTAAGGTAATATTTCGTTCCTAAACCATTTCTTTCTTCATTTTCATGCTTGAATATTATATTTAGCTTTAAGGCTGAATTTGAATGATTGATTCAAATTTGATTGTTTCTGTTGGAATGTGAGTTGAAGTATGTTATATTATGATAGATAGAGCTTAGAAACACATGGATTAAGCTTGGGTTTTGAAGATTTGAGGAGTTCTTGAATGGGTTAGGGTTTGGCCAATGTTTTTAGAATATTTGATGATTTTGAGTTCCTTTGATGAAATTGGTTATAGATTCGTGTATTGGGGTATGATTTGAAGTGATTTAGGTGAATTGGAATGTCAGGTATCGGTTCGTACGAATTTTGGGGTGCTTTTGAAAATATTCCTTTTAGAGTGACTAAATTGCAATATTTTTGAATGTTTGATGTATGGATTGTAAATATGGAATAAATGGGGGACTAAATTATAATTTTAGAAAGTTTAGGGAGTGATTTGTAATTTTTTAATACTTTGGGGACTAAAGTGTAATTTGGTAAATTTTGGGGTAAATATGTAATTGTGCAAAGTATTCGATTTTCGAGAGGTAAGGTTAGATGTTCAATCATAATAGGTTTTTAGATGTCGTCTCAGGTTTGAGTTCTACATTTGCACTTCATTTTCAGTATTGTCACAGTTACCACATCTGAGTCTGTTGTGATCCATTCATATTTTCAGCTATGTTTGACATCTGAGGTGGCCAGCCATTCACCGGTGGTCCGTGAATGGATTATTGGCTCGACGTCTAGGTGAGTGGGATACCATCTCTAGACACATAGACTGTCTTCTGATTTTTTTTTTGTGCTCCGACGTTTGCACTTAATCCGAACTAATTAAAGGACATGTAATCCTAAAATTTGACTTACGTGAAACTTTTGTGATAAGTAAATGTGTTTTATAAAAAATTAATATGATTTATGTGATAAACACTCTGCTTAGTAATTAAATGTATCTTTTGCAATAAATAGTTTGTTCCGAAATTATATATATTATGTTATTATTTGTCTATTATGCATGTTTGTCTGTGTTAAAGTTATAAATATGTTTTCTATATATGTTTTTGATATGGGACATCTAGCTATGAGGTAATGTAATCTTTAATATACTAATGCTCTGTTAATTTACCTGAAACGTCCTCTTCGTTCCAATTAGTATTTTGTAGTTTTCTATCTCGTCTTGTTTTGGTCTAAAATTTTTGGAGTAATAAGTTCATAAATTAATTGGGAAGAAGGCATGTTACTCGAGTAAGTTTGATGTTACTCGAGTAAACAAAGTTATGTTAACTCGAGTTAAAGATAAATTACTTGAGTAGACGAGGAGTTGTTTATCCTTTCCGAAGTTTAGATTACTCGAGTAAGTGAAATATTCACTCAAGTAAAATAAGAGTTGTTGTAATACCCTGAATAATGTTTTTATAAGTATTTTTGGATAATTATATTTGGAGTAATTATTTTGAATAATTATTTTTGGAATAATTATTTTTGGATAATTATTTTAAATAAATTTGGGTAAAATTTTGAATTTTTATTTTTGGTGATTGAATAGTTAATTTTATTTTTTTGATGTTAATTGGGTGATTAATGAAGGTTATGAGCAATTTGAAAGTGATTTATTAATTGAAAAATTGTTAGAAATTGAAAAAGAAAAATCTGAAAAAAAAAAAAAGAAAAAGAAAAGAGGAGTGACTTTCGGTTGGGTTATTCACTGATTTGGTTTACCGGTTTGGTCCACTGGTTTAACCGATTGAGTTGATTCATACTAAGTTGGCTTGATTTATTTTTGTGAAATGGTTTGAGTTTTGCAGATGGTTGCAAATCCATTAGTGGGTTGATTGGGTTCTTTTTATGGACTGGTTTGGTTAAGTTTGATTTTTGAATTGGTTTGGTTTTGGCTGCCGGGGTTGGTTGGTTGGTTTGGTTCGACTGGTTCAGTTTGGACTGGTCAGTGGGTTCGGTTTGGCTGCTGTTACCCCTTCTCTTCTTTTAAAACCCAGACCCGACAGCTTTGTTCTTCATCTTCTTCATTTCTTCTTCGTCCTACATCACTCAAATCAGAATTTCTTTCACTCTATTGGCTACTCACTCATTTCCCTCCATCAATCAAGGTTTGGATATGAATCTAAGTGTATTAATTCATTTTATTTCTTCCTTTATTGCTGAAAATTTTTGTGGGTTTGACTGAGGTCGAAATGGGTTTCTATGGTTTGGGTTTTGTGATTTTTGAATGGAAATGAGTTGATTTATGTTGGGTAATGATTGATTGAGGATGAGAGAACATTAATCTCGCTTAGAAATGAAGATTTGATGATTTTTTTCATTAATTGTTATTTTGGTTAGAAAAAATAATTTTTGGTTTAGGGTGATTTTGATGTTCTGGAATCAAACTGATGCTAGATTTAGGTTCCATAGACTGAATAGAGTGATTGGAACCATCGCGAACAACGAGTTTCGCTTGGTTCAAGATTTGAGGCATTTTTAAAAAAAATTCGTCGCAAGGACTTAGTTCTAAATTCTAATTTTTCTGAAATAAATTGAGGGACTAGTCTTGATATTTGCAATTTGGCCAGATTTGGTTGTGGGCTAAAGGAGTCCAGATTTGTAATTTTCAAAAATAATGGCTAATTATATAATTTTGATAAATTTGACATTTTATTTGTAAATTTAGTTATTTGAAGGATTTAATTATAAATTCTAAAATTTTTGGGTTAATTATTAATTTCTAGAATTTTTGGGAATTAATTATAAAGTTTCGAGGTTTTAGGGAATAAAGTGTAATTTTATAAAAGTTGGCGACTAATTCATAATTTTACATTAATTTTGATTTTTGGGCCGTGAGTGCTAGATTTTCGATCAAAATAGGATTTCTGACGTCGTTGGCGTTTGAATCTGCATTTGAATTTCATGCATCTCTCGTATTGTCACAGTCACTGTATTTGATATGTTTGTAAATATTTGTTTCAGCTCTGTTCTGTTCCCGAGGTGACCAGTCATTCACTAGTGGACCGCGACCGAATTATTAGCTCGGTGTCCAGGTGAGTGGATGACAGCTTCAGACACATAGGCTGTCTCTTCCACTTATATGTGTTTTTGATGTGCTATCACCGTAGCATGTAAATTGGACTAATCTAAGGATTGGTTAAATTAAATAATTTGGATTATGTGAATAAAGATTCACCTCTTTGTTTTTGGGAAAAATTACATATATATTT
>CAODLS011305177.1:0-19598 GCA_948243855.1 Flueggea neowawraea | reverse complement strand
ATTTTTTTTTTGCGAGTTATTGTCATAAATTTTTAAGTGGAATAATTTTTAATATGATGCCATTGCAACATATGACCTTGATTTAATTAAATTAATGAATAATTAAACATAAGAAAAAAAGAGTTATTCGAATTTATAGTTTCACTTAAGTAGGTGTGTAAAGAAATATGATTATAACCAGATTTTGGACTTCACCTATCAATTAAATACTTTAAATGCAATGGTTTCTGATACTCTCATACTAATCTTTCTTTTTTTTTAAAAAAAAAAGTATACTTTGTGCTTCTTGATATATGAGGTGAATTAATTAGAAATACTTATAATACTCTTAATGTATAAACTATACTTAATCTGAAGTCCTTTGGGTAAAATATTTGCAAAACTTGGGACATATGTCTTGAAGCAACTAATCTTTTTGCAGAGGATCTGTTGGACAGTAAGGGCAATTAATGAACTATGGGGCTAAGTACTAGATAATCTTCATATGCAGAAAATTTCATGGATTCTAATGTCTGTGGCCACACTGAAACTTTGTGTTGTGTTCTGGGAACAACACAGTTGTACAATTGTGTACTGAAATGGGTTTAGTGTAAAAGGACTAAATCCAAATCCAGTATTTCTGTTCAGTGAACCCTAAAGAGGTTGAGTTTTTGATTTTGTGGGTAAACTAAATACAAATTGGTCAATTCTCACATTGCATGTTTGGTCTAGTCAAGATTGTTTATCTTGTCAATTATGTATTACCAATTTTGGCAACTTGATTAGCACATGGTCTCAACACCTTGATGATAATAGAGAGAAAGAAATTGAAAAAAAAATGAAGTTGAGATTGGACGCTTGAATAGATTGCTAATAAAGAAATTTCAGAAATAACACATCCATATTGTTCAACAAAAGATTATATAAATAACATTTTGTTTTCGCTCGTATAACTTATTTATCAATAAGGTATTAGTTACTAGTTGGCATACTAATTTTAAACAAATTTTATTAGTTAAAGGGATATATTTAAATATTAAAAAAGTGTATTGAAAAAAAAAATATTTTTTTAAATTTCAAAGTAATTTCTATGCAAAAATTTGAGACTTAACTATATGAGAAACAAATAGTAGCCACTCTCTCTGGGTGCTGCCAGTAGACCAGCAACGTTACCCTTTTTTTCTATTTTTTTTTAAATTTTTTAATAAACAAAAATCTAATCATCATAAATCTTCTTTTTTGATTTAGATCTAAATACATAGTCTCATTCTTTTTGTCGTTGCCACGACTTTCATTGTTGCATCCAATCCATCTAGAGCATGAATTAGCATTTCTATTAGAATTTCAATACAGGTGGATTTAATTAGTCATATATTTTATTGATATTGTTTTTATTATTGTATTAGTTTGACTTCTTCCGTTGAATGTGTAACTCTATTTTTTCTTGTTGGAAATTTTGTGTTTCTTATGATTCAGCATGGTTGTTACTGCAAAGCTTACATTTATTAGGCTAATTGATTGAATATAGATTTTTTTTTCTTGAGTTTGTACTCAACCATAATAGATAAAGCAAAAAGAAAATACTACTATCTATAAACGACGTACGGGTCTTTTTGTATATCTCAATATCCATTTCTTTTATAATACGGATGGCTAACTAAATTAAAATAGAAGCTATTTGTTATATATTAAACACATTACATGTTATGGTGCAGTACCACAATAGAATTTTTCCATGAACCGACAGGGATTGTAATGCTGCCATTAATGAAGGCGACAACCCTTCGATTCCCCACTGATATCTGCAGCTACATGTCTCTCTCTCTCTCATACTCTATATTTTACAAACCCACCACTTACATTACATATACACTAACAATACCGCCAGTATTTCACTCTCTTGTTACTATTTGTAGTTGCAGAAACAGTAAACCTTTAAAGATCCTCCTATAATCCAGACAAAAACCTTATAAACTCTCTTCCTATATTGTTTCTTCATTGTATCTTCCTTCTTCACTTCTCAACCCTTCTAGTACTTCTATATACTTCAACTATATATACTTATATTTGTTCTATAAAAGCATTATCTATGTTCATGTCCTTCTCCTTCTAGTTACATCAAGCTCATCTCTTCTTCTGCAACTCATTGGCTATATTAACTGTTATCATTCATTTTCTCTTTATTTCTTCAATTGGGTTCATGGATTTCCAACCCAACACTTCACTGCATCTATGTCCACCAAACACAAATCATCTAAACTTAGAGCTCGTTCTTGAGCCTTCATCTTCATCATCATCTCCACATAGCCCTGCTTCTTCAGAGCCAAGAGTTTTCTCATGCAATTATTGTCAAAGAAAGTTTTATAGCTCACAAGCACTTGGAGGTCACCAAAATGCTCATAAGCTTGAGAGGACTTTAGCCAAGAAGAGTAGAGAGCTAAGCTCAGCTGTGACACCTCATGGAGGGTCTAATATAAACACAAATATAAGATCATCTTTATCAAGCAATATGAATAGAAGAAGTAACCAGCAAACCCTAGGCGGGTTTGAGCAACATGGTCATGGCCATGGTGGGAGCTATGGTACGAGAGATATCAACTACGAGTCTTGGTCTATGAGTTACAGGGACGAAAGTCACGTTCAAGAAGAGTTAAGCCAGCTCGACCTGTCTCTTAGGCTTTGAAATTAAGTTGCACAACTTAATTTAATTATTTGTATTTTTCATTTTTAATCTTCACTTTCTTTCTGTTGGTAATTTTATGAAAATTTAGATTATTACAAATTTGAATTTGTTTTTGATAAGTTACATAATTTGAATTTAAAAGTGAAGGAAATTAAAAGGATTGAGATATGGAAATCGAGGAGGTGTATTTGAAAAATGAGGACATTATTAGGAAAAAAGAGAGGAACTTTATACCTACTTTTAATTATTGTTAGTTCTATTATTTAGTGAAATTGAGCTTCATATTACATTTATATGCTTCTACAGATATTTGAAATTTAAAAAATTTCTCTATAGCACAAAATTGAATTTACAAACATTACTTACTTTTTTTCTTGTCAATTAATCAATTAATCATGTGCTTTTTTTTCAGTTTATTAAAAGAAAATGGCAGAATAATAGATGGATCTCCGGCAGAGCACAAATGATAAGTTTGCTAGGAAAATACCAGGATTTTTTTTTGAATTAAGAAGAAATGTACTTATTAATGGCATAATTGTGAATCCATTATTCATTAAACGTATCATGTAAGTAGAACTTGGCATTTGCAAATTATTTTAGAGTCAAGTTTTCCTAGTGTTTGGTTAACAAAATATGATGTCGTGAAATTATTTTTTTGTATAAACGTGATCAACCCACTTAGGTGTCAACTCAGTTAAATTGGCCCGCAGCTAAGTAAAATGAAGAATTAATTTAAATAAAAAATTTAGAGGACTTCAATTTGCTATGCTTTATTCTGGTCTAGCAACATTAATTAGCTTGGTTTTCCCATCGTATATAATAGCTCGACTAATTATTAATTTTCAGGTGTAAAAACTGTTTATGCACAAAAATATAATGGTAATGTGTTTTTCAAGCTAAATTTTACATATTTTTTTTATATTTTATATTAGTTGCTTTCATAAAAATTGAACTCTTAATCTCTTAGTATTAATGATAACTCTAATATCAATAAAATACAAGCTAATTGGTTAAAATTTATATACTTGTATATAATTTTGGATGACCATTCATATTTCATCAATCACCTTTCCAATTATGTTATTGATAAGGATAGTATTTTTTATGAAATTATTTAATATTTAGATTGTTTTGTATCTAATCAATTCGAATTCGAATAAAAAGTATATTCATCAATGAACTCTCTCTATCAAATTTAAAAGTTTTTTTAATTTATATTAAATGAATATCACATAATACTAAATAAATACCAAATCAAATTTTTTGTTGTACAAATTATTTTTTTGATCGGTAAATAAATAGAAGATATTAATTTGGTTTCACACAATTTATTTTAAATGTCAAAATTACAATTTATCTTTTTAATTTATCTTAATTAAATCAAAAGATGCCACTTCCTATGGTGATCAAGTAAAAATCCAAGCACAAACATAAAATGATAAAAAAAAAATTTATCTCTGCTCCTCTCTTTCACTCTTTCTATTCTAAGAAAAACATGAAAATATATTTGAAAAAAATATTTAATTAAATAAAAAATAATTAAATAATTCTAAATTAATAAGATTATTTAGTGAATAATTTAAAATTAATAATACCATTTAGTGATTATTTAAAATAATAAGATTATTTAGTGAGTGTTTAGTTATTTAAAAATATTATTTTAATGTGTGCACATTTTATAATTATTTAGTGTAAACATCTAAAAGAAATATCATATATTCAGACTTATTCGTGCATATAAGCAGAATTACCAACAAAATGCAAAAAAAAAAAGAAAGAAAGAAAGAAATGGCAACAATAATTTATGGTGCCAATGTGAAATAAAAAAAAAAAGTTGAGAACGCGCAAAAAAAAAATGTTAAACGTCGCCGCACGTAAATTCCTCTTTATTTCAACAGAAGTAGTTTCATGATTTTTCAATTTTGTCTGTCAAAGAATGACTAAAAACTTGGCAACAAAGGACCTCAATGTGCGCACATTTTATTTTTTATTTTTTGCAACATAGACGAGATTCTTTGTTTTAGTATTGGATAAAATTTTTCATTATTGCATTTTTTACTTGATATTTTTATTTAAATTTAAAACATATTTGAAAACTAATTAAATGCTAGTTGAATACTTTTTGAAAACTTATAAAATAAATCTTTTGATACTTCATGAATACTAATTGAATATTTTTTTAAAACTTTTAAAATATTTTTTGAGTACTTCATGAGTACTTGTTGAATATTCTTTTTGAAAACTTATAAAATACTTTGTCAATATTTCACGAATACTAACTAAATATTTTTTATTTCAATTTTTTTGAATATTATTAATTACCTGTTGAATATTTTTTGAATACTCTTGAAAATTAAATAAACACCAACTGAATATTTTTTTGAATAACTATTGAATACCATTTGAAAACAGATCAAATACTTATTTAATTTTATTTGACAACAATTTAATTACCAATTGAACACTGTTTTTGGAAAGTTTTTGAATATCAATTTAATACTATTTGAAAACTGTTGTAATACCAATCGAATACTATCTAAAAATTGGTTAAATACCAATCGAATAATTTTGCATTCGTCTTTGTTTTTTGCTATACATATTTTTCATATATTTATCGGTTTTCTTTTTTTCTCAGCAGACATCCAATTGATTTTTTCTCATTTTTATAAAATTTTATTATGGTGTTCAACTGATATTTAGATGATATTTAATTGGCATTTGTGTGATCGGGTATTTTTTGCAATTTCTGGTAGGTATTCTGATTACCAAAAATTTGGTCTAGTAGGCACCCAAAGAAAGGGACGCAAAAAAATTGAAGGTATTGTTTATTTGCAATTCATTCCCTCCGGGAGGCTTTTGAGTTGGCCCAAGGGAATTTTAAACTTTGGGAGATTTAAACCTGTACTCAAACATCAAAGATACTCATTGCTAGTTGAACTATTCATTTGGATTACTTATAATTTAGTATTAGTGGAGTTATTAATTATTTAGTAAAAAATGTTTTTTTTACGAAAGCAAATAAAAAAAAGTCAGTCAATTTGCGATAAAATGGGCTAATACATTATGAGATCTCATAAATTTTATCCCTATATATGCACTCGTTTGTGTTATCTTTTGCTAACTAATAGGTCCACTCTTTCTTTTATGATCATCATATTTGATTATGCACTAATAAATAAATAAATAAATAAATAAATAAATAAAGGTTGCTATTTTGATAATTAACAGATTGATCAATTGAAGTAAATTTCCAAAACAAAAATGGTAGTAAATCTTTCCAACTTGCGTATCCTACTTTGTGTCATGCATGTTGGATATTAAGCATGTTCAATAACGTTAGGCGAACAATACGAATTGATTGTGTTTAATGAGCTGTAAGGCACCTCAACGATTGACAGAACAATACAAAAAATATTGACAATTAAAGAAAAAAAAGCTAATGTACAGGTGATTGATAACTAATGGCATTTACAAAAAAAAAATACAAATACACAATCACTTACAAGGATAGTATATTAACTATTTTTCTTCTATTAAAATTTGAATTATACTTCTTTTCTATAAGTTGTATAATTTTATTAATCAAATTTTGGACTATACTGTTTAATAAATCAAATCTTTTCAGAACTAATTTTTGAACAAATTCTTTGTTGGTAAATCAGTGCCATTTCAAAATAAGTTTTTTTTTCTTTTACAAATCAAGTGAAGTGTTTTTTGAACTGAAATAAATCTTAAGATAAATCAAGCTAAACATGCTCAAGAAGTTTGGTACTTTAAAAGAGGATAAGGATCCCATTCAGTAAAGTCGGATCCGGAATCAACAGCCTTAGTAAGGAAATGAGCTAAATGATTCACAAATCTATAAATACATTGAATAACAATTTAATTAAAGGACTTCATAAGAGTATCAATGTTCATTGGTCTAAAGGAATAAGGGTTTCGACCCTTTAAGTAGCTACTTGGATTCAAATCCTTGTAGAACTATGTAGTGTTATGTATGGAATTTACAATATCGAAAGAGTCATTTTTATGTATGGACATTTATAGTATCTGAGACAGAGAGTTACATTGTTTATTTCAATCTCTTTATTAGAAAAAGAACTTCTTACAAGTTATACAACATTCTGCAACAATTAAGGCCAAAAGTTTAGTTAGAGAATCTGGAGATTGCAAAAAAAAAAAGCGGCTACAGTATCGGACTCCAAGTTTAGATGCGGAGGGCTGAGTTATAAAGGAATTGCAAGTAATTGAAACAATCGTAGGATGAAGAAAAAAATCATTTAATTTTTTTTTATCATGGAAACAAAATACAATTCATTTATAAAATAATTACTATGAAATATTTATCATAATTTTTTTTTCTCTGACAAGTAACCCTAAATTATTTATTAAAAATAATCCAAGAAAATATTTAGTGACTGGCAGATGGTACACAGTAGTTAATAAGATTTTTAACAGTGAAAGTAAAGACAGTGACATTTTTTTAAAGAAAAAAAATATGTTATATGCTAAATGTTACTGTTACAAAATAAGCCTAATAATTTATAAGGAATAGATCGAACGCTTATGATGAGAAACCAGTCATCGATCACAGCCTCTAGGCCCAAATATACAAAAGAGCCACTCAAAAAACAATGTACTACTAATGAGAAATGACCCAATGGCATTGCAGGATGGCGCCTGGGATGTTACTCCGATTGTGCTTCCTCATCAATGTCAAGAATACCGTACACACGTGTATATACATCACGGCCAATGAATGGTCAACAACTCACCAAATTTTACATGTAAATACTGCCCCCTATACACCCAAGGTAAGAAAATTGATCTCCTAAGCCCCCTCTTCAACATGCCCACCTCCCCTCTCTCTCTCTCTCTCTCTCTCTCTCTCTCTCTCTCTCTCTCTATAGATAAGCTCAATACTAACGGAGACATCAAAGCGGGCCTCCTTTGATAACTTAAGAGGAGTTTCCTTCCAACCTTGTGTATGGGATTACATGGCTAGTCTTGGATTTACCCCATGTGGATAGCACTCAGAGATATATATCAATAATATTATACATTATACAGGATTATACCATACTAAAAATAAATATTTGTACAAAAGTTCCAACCGAAGATATAGGATACTTACATTTTTTTAAGTCACAAATCATGAATCCGTGTACATATCAAAACTAAAGCTGGCAACCAATGTTATGAGAACAATGGTCTTGTCAACTTAATACACTCTACTTTCCATCTTCTCACAAAGCAAAAACTTGCACATTTTTTTCCCATCACATACAATTACATGAATGGTGTCATTTTCTCTATGTTTCCCATCTTTTTGTTCAACTTAGTGATGCATAAGTTTTCTTGGTGTTTGTGGTCTATTGTTAGAGCTTCTTTTCTTTCGTATTTTTGGTTTTGTGGTCCATATATTATTGCTTTTATAAGTTATGTGATTGAGAAAGTTTTTTTTTTTATCAAGAAAGTGTAACCCGCCTCTAATATCTAACTTGTTAAGAACAGATTTATCACTACTTATAAATGGCTTATCACATTTTCTAAATCTAATGGGAAATTCTTAACATACCCCTCAAGGTAAGGACCGATATCTGTTACTATAGGGATTAGATAGGAACTTAATATCATAACAAAAAAAAATTATAGTTGTTTTTCATAAGTTTTGAACCCAAAACTAGTGCCCATTATGAATTACCATAATGAAATTAGATTTAACTCACTTTAACTTATACTGTAGACGCACCTTGTGGTAGAAAGAATTACCGTACATATATGATGAGTATGTTATACCTCCATATCTCCTAATATATATGAAATTAGTTTAACATATTTCCCTCACTCTTCGGGCTAACATCTCTAAGGAGTTGCCGTTGGGCTAAAATCGACTGTTACACCAAATCAAATAAACCTATCTCGGCCTAACAAGTAATAATATATTAAGAGTAGATGTCTTAAGAATTTATATTTGGTCATTGCATATTTCCTTATCCATTTTGGATTCTTGAAATCTCTCTCTCTCTCTTACATTTGATATTTAAATTTTATAGAGTTTATTTAGTACTTCTTCATTTATTAATGTGCATAGTTAGATCTGTAGGAGATCCGTCAATATTACGGAAATACATCCAATATTTTCAGCATCGCTGATCTCAGGGTTTGAAGTAGATGAGGAACATAGTTAAGTAAGGTACTTGGTGATGTGCTACTTAAGACCTAACATATAAAAGATTCACCCTTATAATTCGTCATTGAAATGACACTTCTTGAATTGTACGGATCTTAAGTTCAATTCATTAATTAAAGTAGGTTTCATTTCTTTTTTGCAAATTCATTTCAAAACCAATTTGAATAACAAATGTTTATGGACAACAATAACCAGAATTCTGAACAATTAGTTCATCTAAGCTGGAACAAACAAAACAAGGAGTTGCTTTTACATTTGGTGACCAAAAAAAATCAAGAATTCAAACTTGAGGACAAAAATGCTAAAAAATAAAGAAATTACCATCTCCACATTATCTTGTCCACCTTTAAATTTCAATTTGACAGAAGAGAAACTTTGTATGAATGCATGCTTGATGCTAATTAAGAAGCCTATAGATTTAAAAACTTTCAGCACAAATCAAAATCTCATCAAGACCCCACTTGAGATCATAATGAGGGCAGAAATTCAAGATTTAAAATAATTAACAAGATCAGAAATATGCAAATCTAGTATCAATAGGGCGCTAGTTTTGTGCTGTTTTAGGCTAGTCATCATGATAACCCTATTGAGATAATGTTTCATATGTGCATTAACATGAATTTACATTTGCTTTTCCTTCAGGATCTTACGTATCTAAACAAAGTTGAAAGCATTTAGCTTAGATCAATGACACGAATATCAGGCAGTTTAACACGCAATGGAATTGTCAAGGGACCCAACAAGTCCTTTCAGAATAGGCAAGTGTCTGAACCATTTAGTGCTTAAAATAGCCTGTTGATCAAAACCCTACTGAAAATTTATCAAATTTCTTTTTCAAGCACGCCAGTCACGCCACAATCAACTTTGTGTAGTTAATTATCATGTTCATGTGAGTCTAATAACTCTTTTTTGTTTAGACTTTATCTTAAGATTCCCTCTGACGTTATGGCTTCGATCAAAGTGTTTTGTGTCGTGCATTTTCATCAACGATTTGTGAGAATGAGACATCAATTTCTGCTCGACTTTGAAAGCAAAAGTTGCTTGAAAATGACATTTACTTTATGATAATGTTAATCAGCCATCAATTAGAATTTTTACAGGTAGATTTGTAATAGCACTGAAGACATTTTCAATACTAAAAAATTAAAAATTCGAATTTAAGAGAAAAATGTACGAAAAAACCATTAATTGTTTCTAACGACACTAGTAATTGAGATATTGATTGGTTGATACTTTGAGATGAATTATATGCTAAAAATAAAATAAGTGAAGCAACTTGCTAAAGTAGAAAATAAAAGAGTTTATATAATTTCTCCATATATATGTATAAATTAGTGGCACATGGGCTGGACCGACCGACACCTGCACTTTTCTTTAAGGTTGGGCCGCACTGAGATTCTAACCCATTCTAAACCATTTGCTAGGCCCTAGTTACAACCCAGTGGAAAGAAATAATTCAAATGTCATGACTTTTTTTTCTGCTTCCTAGTATGTGATCTCCTCATAAAAAATATATAGACTACCACCTTTTGACTTTCAAATTAGGGAAATCAATTTCTAACAAAAAAAATAAGAAAAATCATCTAAAAAAAGAGTGTACAGCCATTATAAATTTGTCTATAGAGCGTAGACAAAAAGTGTCCAAACGTGTATAAACCCAAAAATAGTTTTTTTAAAAGCAAAAATTAATTAATTTTTTTTCTAAAAATCAAATGTTTTATTTAGTTTAAGGTTTAGGAGGACATTGGTGTCCAATTTGTGTACATGAGAGTAAACAATGTGAACATTCTCTGTGCCTATTTATTAATCCATTTTCTGAAATTGTGTACACTTGTGTATAATAAAATATTTTAGTGGCAACACAGCAAAGAGAGAGAAAGAGAGTAGTGGCAACAAAGGAGAAGGAGGAAAGAGAGAGAGTAGAGGTGACCAAAGAGAAGGAAGAGAGAGAGAAAGAGAAAGCAGTAGTAGAGGAACCAAGAGAGAGATAGAGAGAGAGCAATGAGGAGAAAATAAAAAAAAAAAAGAAATAAAAGAAATAAAATGTGGCATTTGAGATAATTTTTTGGCAGAAATGACATTTGAACAAGGTCCAAGTCCTTGGGTGGTAGTTGGGAAAGAAGGAAAGTTGTTGGTGGCACCTTGTGCAGTTTTTACAATCTAAAATTGAACTTGTTTTGCTTATTTACTCGATTCCTCTTCTAGAAAGTGAGATGCATAAGACAATCTTTTTGTGGATGGATGTAATTTAGTTGCTAATTGTCATTGAGCTTGATTTTGTTGCAACAAATCTTTTTTGGTTTTTTTTTCCTAACTTTTAAGATGGCATAATTTTGCTGATTTTTGTGATTTGGGGTTTTGTTAGATAATGTTGGTGGCATGGTAAGTGACAAAGCTACGAGTGTATGGGGCCAAACCTATAACTTGCCCATCAACTTTCACTTTGCATCCTCTAAACCTTAAAAACTTTAGTTTCACCTATTAACCCAAAACGTTTGTCACATTTCACCAATTGACCCTAAAAGTAGACAATCGTGAAGTGCGTGTATTCAAATCTCTCCAACTGGAGAGTGAGTGGACGAGACGACATCCACATCATATTAAAAAAAGACACCTTGACATAAATTAGGTTACATGAAATCATTTGACCCAAAAACCTTTTTGTTGGAATTCGTAACTAGTAATATGACATTCATAAGAACATTATACAACGAAAATAACAAAAATTTTAACCTAGAATTCCACCAAGCATCCATGCACATCAACATACACGATTAGGGATAGTGTTTCTACCTTATATCCAAAGCATGAATGTATGATTGAATGGAGTGTTGGTGTTGCTTTTAGTTTTTAAGGCCGAATCTCCTTTCCTCATGTTGCCTTTGTGCGAATGTGTCTAAAGGTATCCACACAAATGAACCCTTTTGGATTGGAGAAGCATACTAGCACTTAGATCTCTATTCTAATTCTCACAAATAATTTTCTCTCTTTTATTTGTGATACCCACAAATTTGGCTTCGACATGAAAAATATGACAACGGTGTGCTTCTATTTATAAGCTCATAAAAACCCTAATGGGGCCAAATTCCCTTTCTTATCCCACAAGAATTGTAATTTCTAATTAGTCATGGACTCCTAATTAGTCATGCACTCCTATTTAGCCGAATTTTAACTTTGACATACAAGAATAAAGATTCCTATACAATAGAAAGTGTGTGTGCCAATTTTTTCAAGGCCTATTAATGGTTATTAGGCTTTAAATTATATGATACCTTATCATTAAATAAATCAATCTATTATTAATACATGGGCCGAATTATTTCACACATAATAATATACCCAAAGCATAATAATAAGTAATTTATATTAAAAGTCCATTACATTAATGAATAATGTCTTATTTTATATTTAAGACATAAACTATTAAAACTCTGAATTATTAATGATCAATCAAATTAACCATCTTAATAATTCAATTACCACAAAAGAGAATATTTGTAATCCAATCCAATTCGTTCTAGTGTGTGACCCAATAGGCCCACTCGAAATTGACAATGAAGTTTGTCCCAAAACTTGGGCATATTGTCCATAAGCAGTTTCTAGTAATACATTATTACAGCCCAAAATCAAGTGGAGTTGGTGATCTGAGTTAACCTTTCACAGTTTGATATTTAGTCATTTTATCTCACGATATCTATATTAAGTATAATGCATTGTTACATGTCAATCTTATATTGTTTAATGTGTTTATTGATCCTAAGTAGATTGATATAACAAATGACATTGATAACCCTTTTATCAATTCATTTGAGTATGCATATATTCCATCAATCATACTCATCAAATGGTATAGAAATATCACTCTTCATAAGAAGAACAAATTAATCACTCTCACTATCACTCCTCTACAAGATTCGTGACATATCCAATCATAGCCTTTATTTTTACCATGTTACGGATAATGTTTGACAAGTTAAAACATGTGATCCCTCATGTAGGAGTCGACGGTCAGTTTCAGTCAGACGACTTAAATATCACCACTGCATGAAAGCTACTTGTGACATCAATCCATGAAGTACTTTCATAGCGGGTCAATCCAATACATGTTCCCTAACATGTATCTATGTTCTAAGTGATATCTCATATCTATAATTAGTAAAACGTGATTATTCACTTAGCAACATACTAACCGTAATTCATTAACATTCCCATGATAACAATTGATTAGGGACATTTAGAATAATATTCATTTTACCTTATGGTTTTACTATCGATTCATACTTGATGACATAAGAAAGAATAAACTATTCATGGATGGTTTCATCTTTATAAAACATATTATTTCATAGTTATGAAATGAAATGAAACACCTCTTTATTAAATAACTCAAATGAGAATGTATATGAAAGATTGGACTAGGGCACAAAACTAATACTTTTAACCTAAAATCTTTTCACATCTCTCTCATTAGCCTAAATCCCATAACCAAAAGCTTCTCATTTAGCCAAAACCTTCTCATAACACCCTCATCAACCCAAAATCACACAAAACCTCTCTTACTTCTCATAACCAAAAAATGATAGCCTCTCATAACCTTTTAATATCTCCCTCATGAGCCCTAATTCTCTCTCGTCACACAGGAATACGGAGGGGTCGTTATAGGTATGAGGCTATAAGTTGTCGAGAGTAATAAGAAGGGGGTGTCTCTACTGGCTGTAGTGTTTGTTTTGAGGTTGATTAGGCTTGAGGTGGGTGCATTACGGTTTGGGTTTTGTTTTCAGATTATGGTCAAATAAGTTTAGATTGTAAGGGAATGGTTTTTGATTGGGCATAAGCGGTTTGGTTTTGGTTGGATCAAATTAGAGTTAATTTCATCCACCATCCTTAAACTTTGGTAGACGTTTCAACATAATACCTAAAGTATGTTTGTTTCACTCATGATACCTAAAGTATGCATTTTTTCACTCCAGATACCAGAAATATGTGACACAGCAAAGAAAGTCCACATGGATGGACACATCATCTTCTTGCCCAAACCAAACCCGCCAAAACACAACCAGCCCCAACCATCTTCAATAAAAAATGAGTTAAAACCCTAAAATTGGACCACATAACGAAAGAAGCTCCATGGACTTCATTAAAGTCGACAAAAACAAAGAAGTTACTGAGGGTGCTTTGCACATGCCAAATGTCCAGACAGTTTTAACTCCTCTGTTCCTCTTTTAATAAGTTTTAACTCCTATGTTCCTCTTTTAATAACTTAATACTACATACAAAACAAACAAAGTGGTAGGGTTGTAATTGTCAGCTTTGTGGTAGAAACACGGTTAGATCCTTGAAGACGCATTCTAAGGTGTCATAAAGCCATATATGATACGTTAAATGTACAACATTTGATTATTTTTTTCATTGGTAGATGAAAACATTTGTTTTGTTTTAAGACAACAAACATATTAAGTTTCCCAACTTGAATGATAAATTTTATCTGAAACAAAATAATTGAATATTAGATAGTTGTGTGGAAACAGAAAAATAAAATAACTTTGTCCTCTTCTTCAGTTTTGTTGGGTTCATCTAAAGGGTCTCATGATTGTTTTGTGGTTACGATTTTGAAGTAATGAACGTTTTGGTTATTGTTATGAAGCTCTGGTATTTCATATATGCAGATAGAAGAACTAGTTTTTTAATGATTTTGCTCCATTATGGAGGTGATATGAGAGCATGGGGGTATGAGGCAGGAGAGTCAGAGATTTGATTTTTGTCATGCCGAGAACCTAACGCTGGCCACAATGGACAAGTGGATGGTGAGATTGAACCAACTATATTACATTTGTTACTGGTATAAGCTGGTGGGTGATTAGTGGAACAATAAGGAACCTCTGGATGAAGATTATCAGGCGGCTGGGATGGCAGCAAAGGTTGGACCGTGCCATGTCATCTACATTTATGTTGAGAAAATTAAGTGGGGTGACTTGCCTGCTAGTGCTTTTGATGAAGTTGCTAGGACGGGAATTGTGTTTGGATATAAAAAGTTCAGAATTCCAATGATGGCCGAAGAAGTTGACGATAATACAACCATGTATGATGAAAGGGAAACGACATTTTTTTTATACTTAACAAACAATTGATGTTGGAAGGGCTAGCAAAGAAGCTCGAGAAACTGTTTCCATTGTATTTTTGCAACTCACATGTTTTTAATGCTAAGGATGATGAGTTGTTTGATGACCATTATCTTCTAGAGGAAGAAGACAATGGCCTCACAAAAGTACAAGAGGAGCAGAAGTCTAAAAGATGTGGCAGACCATGTAGAGTTTCGTTGAGACCACAAATGGGTATTACCATCAACGAGGTCAGAAATGAAAGTGAAGGGTATGATCACAGCAATGACAAAAGTGAAGGATATGATGGCAGCAATGACGAAAGTCATACTCAATTCAGGAGGTGACTCGCCTAGTGAAGAAGAAGTACACACTCATATTGAGTTTTGTTAAAAAGTATGATATCTAATCCAAAATTTGATATTGGGATGAGGTTTGGATCATTTGAAAGCTTCCAGGATGCGGCAAAAAATTGGGGTATCAAGCATCGATTCCATATTTGGTTTAAGCCTAATGACAAACGAATAGTAAAAGCTATTTGCAAGAAAGGGGAGAAGGAGGATTGTCCTATTTTGATACACATGTCAAAAATCAATTCAAGTGAACCAACTATCTCTATTAAGTTAATGAATTTAACTCATACTTATTCACTGGTGCGTGTGAACTTTCATGTAACAGCAAGGTGGTTGGCCTAAAAATATCATGACAACTTTTTAGCAGATCCACAGTGGAGCATCAATGGGTTGATTCATACTATTAAAAGTGAAACTGAGATTGAGATAAGTTGACTTAAGGCTTGGAGAGCAAAAGATTTAGCGTTGAATTTGATCAATGGAGACGAATGGCAGCAATATAAAAAATTGTTGGCTTATAAAGTCGAGATTGAGTACACCAATCCTGATTCAACTATGCAATTATGGACGGATGGTAGACAATTCAAGGGGTTTTATGTTTGCTTATCTGGACTGAAACATGGTTGGAATCAATAAGTCAGGAAACTTGTTTGTATCGATGGAATTTGGTTAAAAGGAAGGTTTGAGGTGGAGCTACTAACCGCTGTGTCAATGGATGCCAACGATCAAATATATTATATCGCATGGGCTGTTGTGGTAAAGGAAAATCAGGAGACATGGTGCTGGGTTTTGAGGATATTGGACGACAATTTGGAGATTGGAAATAGGCATTCGATAACCTTCATGAGTGACCGTCATAACGTATTCTTTCTTTTTTGCCTCTAAGCTGATTTTCTGGATATTAATGTATTTGTTTAGGAGGATTTATATGTAGCAAAGAAACCAATCACTTATGTTCTAGTTTCTAGATGTCTTAGTTTTTGAGAATGTGTTTGTGATTTTTAAATTTTTTTGCTTGTGATTACTGTGGCTTGTTGAATTATAAGTGAATATTTGTTTACACACCAATTATGTAAATGTTTAACTGAACCCAATATCATTAGATGCTTCCATATCTCCAAGAAAGAAAAAAAGATAAAAAAATTCGTAAAAGGTCTTTATGATACAACAAAGTGTTCCTTGTCAAATAAATTCTTTGTGATACAACAGATAAAAAAATTCAAGGCTAAAAAGAAAAAAAGGTTTGAAATATTTTTTTCTATAAGTAGGCTAAGAGAAGGTCTTTGTTGTAGAGACATGTAACTGTAAGATGCGTCTCATCTTTAGAAACTGTGTCATAGCTTAGATCTTTTTGGTAGTGGACAACAATGTGTTGCAGCATTAGAAACAATTAGATTTTTAATGCTAGTTAGAATGTGTTGTTAGAGATTAGATGTAATTATTTCTTAAACAACTGGATATTTAAAGTTAGTTAACAGAGGCTCAATTTTCTGTAACGAAATTGAAATCCCAATATGGCAATCCAAGATGGGGGTGAATTGGATTTCTTGCTGAAAATAAAATCTTTTGAGAAACTTTTGTAAATATGTTTAAATCAAAAACTGCAGCTCAATCCAAAGCACTACCACAAAAATGATAAATATAAAGAGAGAAAGGGATAGAGAAACAAAGCCCAGCATTTATAGTGGTTGACCTACGTCCACCCCTCTAGCTCACTAGGGAGTTTCAATTCATTAAGCTTCCTCACTTTTGGGTGAAGGCAAACTGATTACAATCCTTGTTTTTACGGGATCAACAAGAAAACCTTTTACACCTTGTTTTTGCTGGTTACAAACAAGAAAACCACACTCCTTTGTTTTTGAAGGAAACAAACAAAGTAAACCTATTATTCTCTCAAGCTTCACAACTAAAGCTTGATTACAACAGTATTCTCAACTCAGTGAAAAGATTCTTAAACCAACTTTTTGAAACAAGTAGCAAGTTAATAGTTCAGTTGGTAGCAAGAATGATCAAGAGCAAGATAAGAATGCAATAGGAAAGATTATCAAAGCTTTTGGCACTCTCAGGGATTGTTCTTATTTACCTCATGACTGGGGACATCTATTTATAGGAACTCTCCAAAAATTATCCATTGAAATTCCCAAGACAGCCATTTAGAGATAGTTGCAAAATGATGAATTAACTGACGTCATCCCGTACTACATGCGTACCAAGTGTACTGCGTACGTAGTTCATGATTCCATTAGAGCTCTACTTGCAACAACCATTCTTATGCATGCTTAGACCATGTTCTAGTACCCACTGCTTGATATAAGCTAATCATTACGTGCTTAGCTTTCTCTTTTGTGTACATTGAGCTTGAATGTTGTATGCACTGTACTAGGTTCAACGTGCATTATCGAGTTATCGAGTCTTCAATGATCAGACCTTGGTTCTTCCTCATGACTGTGTCAGAGAATATTTGAATTTTTAAATACCGAGGAGCGTATGCCATTTGTCAAGTAGTACAGCTTACCTCATCTGATATTTTTGTGTTTTTGTGCCTTGATCGTGGTTCACTGTTTTGATACTCTCTGAATACATGTCAAAGAATATTCCCATTTGAAATCTGACACACTGTAATAGAATTTCTCTTTACTCAGTAAGACATATGTCATTCACGTCTATATGCGTTGAGGTGGGTTCTATGTGCGTAGTACGGTCTCTTAAAGAAATCTTTTTTACGCTTCTACGCGCACATGACTGATGTAGAACGTGACACGACTGGAGTTGTGAATTCTTTTGATTTTGCCTTGATCTCGTCTACGTGCTTAGATCCCTATACAATGTACATAGTACCAAGCGCTCTTTAAACCAGTGAGTGTCTTCTTTTTACTACGTGTTTGGGTCTTAGCTTCAATGCGCATAGAACATCACTGACTCATTCTGTTTTCTGATGTACCACGTCTACGGACTATGCACTGTCTGCTACGCACATTGCATTTGTTCTACATGCCTTGTATAAGCTATTGTGCACGTATTATCCATTTTTGAAATCCTGGTATGCCTTTATCTCTAATTAACGTGCATAGGTCTTAGTTCAGAGTACATGGATCATTCTTTAACGTACATAGAAGGTTGTAGAACGTCCATAGCTTAACTGTTTCAATTGTTTTGTTAATTTATCAAAATTTAGGAGTTTTCATATTAATCAAAAACTGATTCAACACTCTATTGTCTTATGAGACTCACTGTAATACCTTGTCCCTTCCGGTGAATCTCTTTGCAGCTTTCTGTTCAATTCTGACAAGGCTTTTGTCGAACCTCGTTTAATTTTAATTGAACTTTATTCGATGTCAATTTGAATCTCGATGTCTGAGAAGATGTTCTGAAGTTTATGAATGACTATCGATGATGTATGACAAGTTTGGAGAGTTAGAATTGTTCTAAAAGTGTTGGAGTTTGTGTTTCTAAGTTAGAAACATGTTAGAAAAGGGAAATTTCACATGAAATGTGTCTAGGAGGTTGTCAACGCACGTTGGAGTCAAGCAATGCACATTACAACTTGAAACAGAATGGTTTGGATGGCTGAAATGTCGTCTACGTGTGTTGGAGGGCATCTACGCAAGTTGATCATTGATATGAAATTTCAGGGTTTCAAAAACTGCCGTCAACGAACGTTGTGCAACCTACAATGCACGTTGAAGGCTTGTAATGTGCATAGAGGAGTATGCAACGCACGTTAACTTGCTATCTTGTGCTGAAATTTTTGAAACGACACCGTTTATGCCAGAGGGTTTATATATACCCCCACACCCGACCACTTCGGCTCTTACTCCTCTTTCTCACTCTAAACCACTCCAAATCCATCAGAAACACTTCCCCATTATTCATAATTCATTCCTAATCTTCTCTGGAGGAAAGATCACGCTTCTCATATCTTCTTTTTGTTCATTTCATGCATTAATCTCATGATTTCATTTTAGGCTGAATTTGAAATGGGTTTCAATTTTCGGATGATTCTTGATGATATGATGTTATAGGATGCTAGAATAGGCTAGAGGGAACTTGAATGAAAATGATTCAATCCTTGAATTACGAGATTTGATGAGTTCTTGAATGGGCTAGGGTTAGATTCAGATTTTTATTAAAAATTCGAGATTTTGAGTTTTTTTTTTGAGAAACCAATTATAAATTTAAGTTCCCGAGGTTGAATAGGACCAATGTAGTTGATTAGATTCAATTTCTATTGGTTGAATCAGATTTAAGTACTATTTGTGTAATTTGCCATTTGAGGACCAAATGTGATATTT
>CAODLS011304997.1:0-19918 GCA_948243855.1 Flueggea neowawraea | reverse complement strand
TATAGCTTCGATTTTTTGGGCTAGCCATAAAGATATTACTACAACGACAAATGTTGCAGTGGGCTAGGCCATGGTTGAGTCCGAGTAGACCGTTTCATTAGAGCTTAATAAGCCAATATTGGAGGAAAATCACACTTTTTTTAAAAAAAAATAATTACTTCAAACATATTCTCTCAAACAAAAATATGTGTAAAACTTCTCACAAAAATACAAATTTTAAATGTCTCCAAAAGTCTCTTCTCACAAAAATTGCAGATTTCAAAAGTCTCCAAACTTTTTCAATTAACTGATATCTCTATTTTTTATATAAGCACAATTTAGGAAAGTCTCAAAATGTCTCTAAAAATTTTCAGTAATTCCTAAAAGTCTATTTATTACATTTGAAAAAGTGGCATTTTTGAAAAATGGTCTATAAAAGTCTCTATCTGACATTTTTCAAAATAAGTTTGATCGTATTTTTATTTGTCAAAATTAAAATTGTATTTACCTATTTATCAAATTCAATATTTTATTTATGACACTTGACATAATTAACTCAATATTAGAGGACTAAATGCTCCTATCTAGGGATGACAATGGGTAGGGTATATCAATATCCTTATCTGTACTTGTAGTTTATATCTTATATTCATATCCTACCCATACCTGTGCAGGTGACAAAAATTTTTACCCGTACCCTACCCACAGGGTATTTGTTTACCCGTAGGATAACTATTTACCCATTATATAAATTTAGTTAATTAACTTAAAAAATAATATATCACTGATTTAAAACAAATGATTAAAAAAATAAACGAGACAATATGAAATACTATATTCACACAACATAATATAAAAGTTATAATTTGCAACTGAATGTTTTTAATGAAATAGTAATGTGATAAATTATCACTTTATGAATAATTTATACAAAAAATATAGTCTAAAATATTATACCTTAATAAAATAATAATGTGATAAGTTATCACTTGAAGTTTGGTAGGTTATAAATATAAAATATTTTATGTTTATCTATGTGGCGGCTTATTTTTAATTTACAATTTGTTCTTTGATCAATAAAATTTATATTTTAAATAATTTATCATATGCGGTTGATTAAATATATAACTTGTATTTATATGTAGGATCATAACACAAACTAAATATCATGAACATTAATTTATAAATTATATGACTAATTTGTTGCGAAAGATTTCTTAAAAAGTTATTCTCGTATGTTAGTTCTACGCTAAAAACTATTTAAAACTAAACGATGATGGTATAAATAACTAATGAGATATTTTTAATCGTATCATATCATGTATATAACTAACAAGATATTTTTGTAATTAATTTTAATTTATTTATGTTGATATTATATGAAGGAGTTTTACATAAAAAAAATTACCCAAAATATTTTAGTTATAATAAGTTCTTTGAATATAAGACTATAACAATAACTTCTCAATAATAGCATCTTATTTTAGCTACAAAAAAAACTACAATATCTATCAAAATATATTTATAGTTTTATTTTAGTTATAAATTAATTTATTTAAATATAAAAATTTATTTACCTTTAAAAAACTCTCTCTCTCTATCAATAAATAAATAAATATATACACACATATATATAGATATACATACACACATATATATATTGCGGATATAGATAACAGGTATAAATACAAATATTACACAACGAGTAGAATATAAATATGAGTTCGAGTAGGATATTCCTATATCTATACTTTATCTGCATTCTACAATAAAATATAAATATTATCTATATTTATATCTAATTAAAACAAATAATATTTATATTAACTAGATATAAATAATTTTAATACCTATCATAGGTATAAATTGCTATCCCTACTCCTATCCATGTCAAGTCTGAGCCCATTGACCTCTATGAGTAGTTCTATGAAGAGGAATTTATGCGCGAGACGGCGAGAAAAAACAGAAATTACGGGCGTATAATTCTTTCAAAAGTTTAACTTAGTCCTCTAAGTTTTTAACATTATATCTGTGTAATCCTTCAACCGAAATGACACACGCACATATATTGTCACATTTATCGGACATATAGAGCCCACATCTATGTTGTTTTTATTTTGTTTAGATTTTATTTTTATAATTTTGTTTATATTTTTTATTCTATTTTTATTGTATTTTACTTTTATTGATTTTCTTTTTGTTTTAATTTTATTCTAACTTAAAAAGTGCACGGTATGTGCAAAAAATAAAACTAAATTCTTTGTTTTGGACATGCAGGACCTACTATATGTTTTAGTTTTTATTCTTTCATTATTCAGTTTTCTGTATTTTTTATTAAGTATAGTAATTATTTGTTGTTTTCTATTGGTTTAGTTTTTGTTTTTATTTTATTTTCAGCTAAAAAAATAATGCTATATATAAAAAAATAAATCAAACAAGTGAGGGTTCATCTAAGAAAAAAATGAACTAAAAATAAAATAAAAACAGAATAAAAGTAATGTGTTGTCTTTTTCTAGTTTTAGTTTTTGTTTTAATTTTGTTTTGAACTAAAAAAGAAAAAAATACTGAAAACATAATGAAAATAACCTGAAACCATTCATACGAAATCGAACAACCGGGAGTTAATTTTAGAAAAACAGAATGAAAAATCAAATAAAAACAAACTTAAAAAAAAGTAGCAAATAACATGACTTATCAAAAAAAACAACAACAAACTTAAAACAAGATATAAAACAAAAATAAAAGAATATCACATAAAAGTCCGAGCAAAGACTTTGTGTCTGTAATTTTGAAAAAAAAAAGCACATTTAAGTTTTGGAAAAACAGTTTATAATTTATTTTTTGAATGTAAAGATGCAATTTTGAATATTTTGTCTAGTAAAAAGTGCGTAATTAGTCCTCGCATGAAGTCCCTGTTGTTATATAAAGCTCAAAATTGCAATGGTCAACTCGACAAAAATAGGTGATGAGGATGATAGAAAGTCAAATGAAGCGCACCGGTATGCGTAAGTGGACAGAACCACACTAAAGAACTCAGCCTCAATCAATCAAACACTGACACTATTGAAGTTCCATCATTTACGAGGCTTGGGCCTCACCTCCAGATAAACATTTACCATTAGTCTCCAGTGCCTCCCCAGTTTTGCTCTATATTTAACCATTTATATACTGATTAATTGTTCCCATAAACCAAATATATTTGCCTCTTTCGTACTCTGCTGCCACTAAAAAAATGGATTTCTAAGCTGAAAATCCACGTGAAACTTGCAGCTCACGAAAAAACCGACCAAGCCATTCCTTGTGACCGGATCCAAGAATGCAACTTCAACAAAAACGTCGGTTTTTACCAAGTTCTCGAAGCAGCAACAGTGCAGTGGCATATACAACTATATAAACGGTAACACATTTAGGATAATTTGAAACATTTTATTCATCGACGTTTTTATTTTTTCACACTCAACGAAGGTCTCTTTGGTGTGACTGGTAAGAAGTTGGATGGAATTTCGGTGGTACCATTCGTAATTGTAGCAGTCAGCCACTTGTCCATCTTGCATTTTCCAAGAGTCACAGCAAGAGCATCGTGCTGCTAGAGCGGGGAAATTTGGGCAACCCCTTTTCGTCATATAGGTGATCGATTCTTATTCTCACCTTAGTTGTCCGTGAAGTGCTTGAGTGATCAATTACACAGCCATTATTTCAGTCTCCCTAGAACTGATCAATTTCTCCAAATTTAGGTTATAATGATTGTATCTCATGTTTTTGTTTACATTTTCAATGAAACATGCAGTTTCTAGTCCTTTGGTTTAGTACAATTGAATGCCACCCCGCAGTAACCAAGAAATAGAAAATGGTTCACATTGCATGAAGAGAAAGGCATTAAAATCCATTATGCACTTACAGATGATGAATCCCATCAATTGATTTTCTGTTCTTTGTGTCATTAAAAGGTCCAAGCTTTATTAATGTACATCGTGACTGAGAACTGGGTTCTTTTTGGTATTTGTGTATAAGAAAGACCACACAAGATCGAGAAGGAAGAAGGAGATGGGAAGAACACCCTGTTGTGATAAAGACAAAGTGAAGAAAGGAGCTTGGAGCGTTGAAGAAGACAAAGTCTTGGTTGACTATATTAAAAAACATGGTCTTGGTAGCTGGCGGAGTCTTCCCAAGAATGCAGGTCCTTTTTCCTCCTCTTTTCGTTCTCTCTTATTTCAAATACTTTATGTCTACTCAATCAAAAATCTGGAAAAAAAAAGATATTTTACAAAAAAAGATGTTATAAATATTCAACAGGGAAGGAAATCTTTTTGGGTTTTGGCTTGTCTACCCTTTCTTTAGTATCCTTTTGTTGTAGAAGATTCTGAATTACAATTCCAGGGAGTTATCATGTCTAGTGATTTGTGACTAGGCCTTGTTCGTTGCGGCAAGAGCTGTCG
This sequence comes from Flueggea neowawraea, assembly GCA_948243855.1. Taxonomy (NCBI): domain Eukaryota; kingdom Viridiplantae; phylum Streptophyta; class Magnoliopsida; order Malpighiales; family Phyllanthaceae; genus Flueggea; species Flueggea neowawraea. Next base: position 15,503 of record CAODLS011304997.1, on the reverse strand, counting down.
ACTTCGGTGGACAAACTATCTTCGACCTGACATTAAACGCGGTGATTTTGCTCCTGATGAAGAAGCAACTATTATTCGTCTTCACAGCTTGCTTGGTAACAAGTAATTCACTCCTTACTCTGTTTCATCTTTCCTGCCCTTTTTTTGAAGAATGTATTGCATGGTTAAGCTCCTGTAATCAATCCTGATGTATGGTTAAGCTCGCTTATCACTGATGTAATATTTGCATTATACTGGTTACAAGACTGCTAAAATTTTGCTTAGTGGTTCTGTTGTTTGAAGAAGCTTGAAAGTTTTTGGAACTTTTCTCTGAATCCGTAGTATGCTTAATTGGAAAGTTTTATACTGATAGAGGAGGCTATGCAACCTCTCGGTGTTTGTTGTGACTCTGTTAGTTCCAAACACAATCGCAGGTGGGCTGCCATAGCATCTCATTTGCCAGGACGAACAGACAACGAGATTAAGAACTTCTGGAATACCCGTCTGAAGAAGCGTCAAGGTGAAGCTGCCATGAGTCAAGTGTTGCAGGTCGACAAGTCGTGCTCGTCTACCAAGCTGATTAATGTAAAATCTGAATCTCCGGCGAGCAGCCATATGGTACAATGGGAAAATGTCAGAGTGGAGGCTGAGGCCCGCTTCTCTAGGGAATCGTTGCTGCATAAACAATCATCGGCAGTGAAAACCGAAAATGGTTACCAAGATTACCATCTTCGGCTGTGGAACTCCGCAGTTGGAGAATCATTTCGCAAGGTGATCGAGGACAAATTTGGAGAAATAGATCAAAGTTCAATGTCTCATATGTCATCAGCAACAAATTCCGGATCTTCATCTGTTAGCAACACAATTAAAGCAGAAGATTGCAAGCCAGATCTAACAGTGATGGCTATGTCAAGTTCCATTAGCTCTAATGAATTTTCAGATTCTTCAGATACTGCATTGAGGCAATTGTTAGATATGTCCGGCGGCAGTGAAATGGAATTCATACAGCAAGAGACGGAAAACTTTTCTGACTTCCTTGATCTTAGAAGCAACTAATACCAGCTTTTCGCCGTTCAGGTTCAGCAACGCCGATGCAGAAGGAACAAAACATTTGGCAATGTAACCTGACATAGCCAATAGTTGTAGAAACTATCATAGATTATTGGATTCTAAACAAGAAAGCTCTTAGCATAGGAAGTTTTGTGAAATCGAAGGTTCATGCAGACAATCAGGGATTTGTGTTGACCCTACTACACCAAATGATTTGGATAGCTCTATAATGCTGTACCAGGAATGTTCTTTATGGATCAACTTATAAAGGACAAATTAGTTCATATATATTGTGTGGTTTTCGGATGCAGAATAAAATACAACCGGGGCCGACAGAGAATAAAGAAGCATTTTGTAGTTAGTAAAAACCATATGTTATAAATAATGTATAAATTTATCATATAATACTGTAAATACATATTATAAATCATGAATAAACTATAAATAAATTATAAATAAATTATAAATAAACTATATACATGTATTATATGTTAAGAGGTTACGGAACCGAGAAGTCACGGGACCCTACCGGACTCCTCTAGGTCAGCCACTGGTGGTTTTCCTTTGGACTTGGTGTGGGGTATATGTCATCATTTCGAGCTTTCTTCCAAAAAGACTCGCTTTCGGAACTTATCTTGTCCTTGACTCATCATGTGCTGAGTGGCATTCGCTTAGTGGCAAACGAAGCTTGTCATGTCCTAACTCTTGAATCTTCTCCAGGGTTTAACAAAAAAATGATGACAACCATATCTTCAAATTGACTAGTTCATTAAATGCTTTAGTTGGCTATTTCCAGACTTGGAACAAATGTCAGATCAGAATCTGTACTCTGCATGTTACATAATTCTGGTATTTGTGGTCTCGCACTCGGATAATTCATCGATTTTTCTACGTTCACGGACACTTTCACATTCAAATGTTGATGGAAATAGCAAGCTAAAAGATGAAAGAACAAATCAAGTGACCCAAACAAGCATGCCATACAATTTATATATATACAAATTCACAATGTCAAACAATCGACATATACACACGCAAATGTCTATATTGGCCAATTGTGCCCTATTGAACAAACAAACACACGAATTAAATTACCAAATCAACTCTGGATAAATATACACATAATAATTTTTACTCAGAACTAATGATTTTAGATTAAAAACATCCCAGGAGCTTCTTTGGAGCAGTTCCTGTGGCACGATATTTTGCAGCCATCTCCTCTGCTTTCAGGAGTTCTTCCCCACGTCTAGCTTCAATTCCTGCTCTCTGTTCCTCTGCTGATTTGTGAATTAGAGCAATTTGATTTTTCATTTTCTCCACATATTCTGCCTTTTTCTTCTCCAGCTTTTCCTGCAAGGGTGTAATAACATGTCAAAAATAACAAGATGTAAAGAATTTAAAGTAACATCTTGAATTATTCGTTTGTACCAATACTAACTAGCAACCATTTCAGTTGATTCACTCGTCTAAAGTTTCAAGCAAAAACCACAAAATTGTGAGAACGTTGAGGAGTCAAACATAATATTTAATCTGTTGCACGTTAGGTATATTACGGAATATGGACAAATATGCCTAAGAATTATTTCAATTCCGAGGCTTTTCCTTTATTGAAAAATAGGTGTAGTCGTCTAATTGATGCAATCACTTGACAACAATGCAATTCTTAAATCTCAGTATTTGAAAACAAAAGGACGTGTTACCTCAATCATTTTCAACTCAGCCTCTATTGATGCTTGCTGGCTATTCTCCCAGGAGCCGATTGCAGATAACTTTTTCTGAGCTCTGCAGAATGGATTTACAAGCGTAACTACCCCCTTACCAAATAGAAACGCAACAATAAAGTCTAGAATTGAAACCCAAACAGCTGAATTTTTCATATAATCCAGATTGAGCGAAGAAACTGCTTCACAGATTGCCAGTTCAGGCATGTATAAAATACACAATTGATTGAAAGAACAAAACATAAAGACAATGCAAAAAGTCTCACTTGTTCTCCGCTTTGCTCTTTTCACTCTCTTCCCATGCTCTGATAAGTGACATCCTCTTCTCAGTTGCAACCCTCGCAAGAACAACATCTACACAAACACACAACTTAAAAACTTCACCATCAACAAACATATCATCGCCAGACAATTATAAGTAATCTAGTATTACCTCGATTCACTGAACCCTCTCCGCTTTTCTCCTCCGCAGATTCAGTAGCCTCTGAATAGACAGGAACAACGTGTTACAAACACTAGTTCACGGTAATTAATTTATTCATAAAAAGAGAACAAACAGCAAATGAATTTTCTCTCTCTTTTTTTGTAAAATTCAGGTGAACAGAATCTTTTCAGATGAATATTCGGTACTGGAAAAAGACGGAGACAAGTAGCTATAATCCAAAAAATAGATTCCACAGGTAAGAGAGCCTAAAAAGGAAAGAAATAATATTCACCCACTTTCACCATCCACCAGAATTCTAGTGAAAAAAAGAAAAGTTGGTGATGATTGATAAGAATTACTTTCAACAAAGGCAAGTGCTTTAGACTCCTCAGGCTTCTCTTCAGGAGCAGGAATAACGGATTTCTCATCGGGAACGTCTTTAGGAGGTTCAACGGCTTCAACAGTCTCAGCAGGAGCGGGGGGAGCTGGAGGAGGAGGCTCCGACGGAGCGACAGACTCAACCTTCTTAGGGTCCTGTTCGGCCATGGCTGATTGGTCAAGCGAGAGAAAGGAAAAGAGGAATAAAGGATTGAAAGAGAAGAGGAAAGGGGTTGGTTGAGATATTGTAGTTGGAAGTGGTTAACAGTATCTTGAAAGGATGAGCTGGATGGTATTGTGGTAGGTACTCACTAATACTATGTCCACTCTGCGTTGCCTGAGAGCGACCCCAGCGTTCCCCCGTCTTCGCCCCCTTCATTTCCCCAACTCTACACTATCATCCACCACAATTCACACATTGCCAATCACTATTTTTTCATTCAAGTATTGATTTGTCTTTCTCAAGTAGTGATAATCATTTTGCAAAGTTTGAACTCTGTCTTCTAATAAGTAAAATTATTTTTTTTATAAAATCATGTATATTTTTTCCGACTAAATCTCTTGCTAATCAATAAGTCATTAATAAGTCGTGTTCACATATAATAATTGTACCATATAATTTATATATTATATATATAATATTTTCAGTATTCAACCAGTGGCGGAGTCATTAAGGCATCAGAGGGTCTAGCGCCGGAGGAGGTCATGGGAGTCCCCATCCGGCTGGGCTCTGCCACTGAGACAGCACCTGTTGCTACTGGGAGGAAGGGTCGCCATTGATGTTGGAGCTTGGAGGTTGGAGGAAGACGATGAACAGCCACACTGCCATCCTCCGCCGAGCAGTCCTCCTCTTCGTCCCCGCCGCGCCGTCACTGCTTCCTTCTCCCACGCCGCACCGCCATTTGTGTGCAGTGTGCCCCGCTGGTCTTGGTAAGTCCATTTCCCTCTTTTTTTGATTTTTGACAAATTTCAGTTTTAATTAGGGTTAGAGACTTAGAGAATGTAGAATGGATTAACAAAAAATGAGTGCAGTATTGTGGGTTTTGTTATTTAATTATGATAAAGTTGAGATTGTTGATTTATGGTTGGGTTCTTCATTCTTTGGCATTCTTCTTCCTCTGCTGATTTCTCACTCTTCAGAACCAATGTTGTATATACTCACATATGCAATATCTTATTTTGTAACTTTGAGATTAAAGTTTGAGTCTTTACTATTGGGTTTCTTCAAATCAATGTATGTTGTTGTTTGGTTGGTTGTGCTAAACTGGAGAACGCATTTTTGTTTCAATGGCTAAGGTACGATTGCCATATCCACTGAGTTAAAAGAGGATGCGAAGGTGGCTGTTGTGACAAGTTTGGAAAATTCAGGAGGGTTGGGTAACCATGGGTGGTTTTACATTTCTGTTAGAATTCGATTGTTTCTCTGGGTGGTTTTACATTTCTGTTAGAATTCGATTGTTTCTCTGGGTACGGATTTTGGTCTTTTACAGTCTTGTTATTGCCGTTGACAATGCTGGATTTGTTGATGTACTCTCTTCAATTGTGATCTGTTTTACAGCTTGTTCTGCTTAATCTTTTTACTATCTCCTCAACTTGGGCTAGAGTCATGGCCTGAATTACCAACTCTTGAACTCCAGTTTATGTCTAGCGTTGATACAAAACATGGCCTGAATTATTGCACTTCTGCTTTTGTTTGCTGCTTTGTTGATTGAACTTGCTGCAGAGTCATCCAAGGGGATCGTTTTTTATACTTTGTTATTAACTATGCCAATAGTTAGTCGCTGAATGTAACAACCTCTTTTGACTGATACATGTAAATTGCAATATCAGCATCTACAAGCATTATTTTGTCCATAGGTAGTTCGTCCATGCTGCTCCAAACAAATATTGCTTCTCTAAATAACTGCTTTATGTGTCTTTTTTTTTTCATTTTTACATATTCTTTCTGCAAAACTTTTCAAATGTTAAAAATGTTTTATATATTCTTCCTGTAAAACTTTTCAAATGTTAAAAATGGTCTCACATATTGATGTCGCTGTTTATAGGCAGAGCATATACATTTTGTACTAAATATTATTTAGTACTCTTCAAATATATACATTTTTTCATATATAATTTTTTTCAAACGCTGTACATACCGTACCAGTGGCAGAGTTAAGATTCAGCACCCCTTAATCAGAATTCTGACTCCGCCACTGTATTCAACCAACATATGCAATAAACTGTGTAGTTTTCATTCACTAAGATATCGATCGGTTCGGGTAATTTAATTTATAGAAAAGTAAGTTACCCACACATCTTTCAACAACTTACTTTCGTAAAAATTGAAGACATATATTGGTTAAAAAAAAAACAAATTTCCCTTAAACGATAGCTAGGCTTTTGTTCGGTCACAAACAAGATAAAAATTTCCCTTCTAAAGAAGTCCTACTCCCTTAAAATGCTTATTCACCACCAAAGACACCCAAGCTTTTGTTTGGTCACAGTCTTAAATGGATCGGACCTAAATGATTATATGTATTTTTCAAATACCATAGGTACACAGTGGACCCAATAATAGATAACTATAACTATAAACACCTATAGATTCCCCGATTTCCACACGAAACCTACCCATTGGATTACTCAAGCTTACGATATATTTTTTTCTCATCAAAGTGCCTAATAGTCATGTTAATTTCACCGCAGTTACGATCTTGACGACTCAAACAATCACTCCAGCAGCTAAATGATAATGCACAAACTGTGCGTGTTTAATTTACAATATTTTATAATAATATATTATATATTCAATATATTTTGATTTTTATAAAACGCATCAATTCTTTTATTTTTTTATTATACAATTTATCAATCTACTTCTGCTATCTACAACTTAATTTGTTAAAATCAAACACTATATTATTATTATTATTCACAAGAATTTAAAATTACACCTATGAACAAGAAGTTACAAATTCCTATATTCAAACAATAATAATAATGTCCAGGCAAATTTATAAACAAGATTCTATCACAAGATTCTATCATATAGCCGAATAGCTGTAGTCGTCTTCGACTGGAGCCTGGCCCAGAACAGACAATATAACAAAGGTACCATACAGTATTGTTACCACGGAAGTAAAGTTGGCGAGCAATGCCTCGGAGCCGTATTTTGCAAGTCCAGCGTTTTCAAGAAAAGTGAGCTTCTCCAGGAAACCTATTGCAGCATTGGCCACAGCCAAGATATATACAAACAATCCAAATATGACATGCCATGGGAGTGACTCGCTTCTAAGCGTGGGTGTTCCTCCAGGATAGAAGAATATGAAGAACCCATATATCCACTGCCAAATGTAAGAGAAAAATGATATAAGGGCCCTAATTCAATTTCAGGTCATGGACTGATCAACTCTTGGATTCATGGATTAAATGTGAAAAAGAGAATTAAAAAAATACCTGAATTCCGTAAAGGGCAATAATGGCTATGCCGAGCCAGGAATGCAAGCTGTAGAGATTGGCAATGCCACTCTCATTGTGGAACTTGAAGGCAGCATAAATGCCAATAATTCCCAGAATGAGAGCAATGACGTGGAGAACCAGATGTATTAGTCTCTTTACTTCTTGAATGGGAGGGCTTTGTAGCTTATAATGGCTGCCATACAGATTTTCCAAAACAGAAACCAAATTGGAAAAGTACAAACAGAAATAAGAAAAAAGAGTAATGAGAAGAATTTTATGATTCATTTACCTTCACCGCCGATAATAATTAACCCAAATTAACATAAGAACAGGATGAATCTGTTGCAAGAAAAAATAAAAATAAGTTTCATTTTCAAAAAAAAAAAAGAAGAAATTTTAGCAAAATAACCAATCAAGAAATTTAAATTGGGAATGATAAAGTAAACAGATTTGTCCAAATTGCTAATTTAGCACCACAAAAGCCCTTGATATATTTCTTGTCAGTCCAAAATGGATAAGCATAAGCCAGATACGTCCATACACCAAAGACAGCTAAATTATTTGAGTCAGACTGGAAAGCATTTTAGCTCCACTATTAAATTGCAAAAGTACAAAACTTATTTTTCACCATAAATCATGTCTTAGGTATTAATCACATTCGATCAACTTCCTATCTGAAGACTAGTTATGTTGATATCTGGCATAAATTATGTTCTATGGAAATTTTATAATGAACACCAGAACTGTAACTGAGAAAAGAAAAAAAAAATCTTGAGGTGCGAGATTTTGATTCTTAATTCGTTGTAAAAAAGCTCTTTAACAATTATGTATATTTTTTCCAGAACATAGTGAAAAGAAGAGGTTGCGTTTTACAGCGGTAAAATGGGAATTACAGGTTGGTAGGGAAGGTTAGGTAGCAGAATTGTAGGTGCCAGAAGGCAGTTTCGGCTTGGCACAACTTGTGAAACCGACACAAAACTAACACAAATTTCATTATTTTAGGGAAGAAATACTGCAGCTGGTTATTGGTCAATGATTTCGCCAAAAAGGATTTTATCAGGTAGCCCAAAAATAGAAGCAATAAGGTATATATTAAAATCGAACTTAATGGGTTGGCATCCAATGCAAATAGAGATAGTCCAAATTAACCCAACTGGGATGGCATCCAATGCAAATAACACTAATGATAGAGGGAATCAAGAAATATTCCAAGATTCCAACAATCAAGGAATGATTGGCAAATGTAAACACAGCAAGATTCTAGGATGAATTAGCCATTGTTTGGAAGTTTATACAAAACTTGTAAATTTGTTTGACTTCTGATCACAACAGTAACAAACAAGGAACACCCAGATGACATCATCAAACAAAAAACTGAAACACAAGACACAACGAATTAAGATTAATAGGCCTAGAAAGATAGAAGAGAAGAGAGGAGTCACATTGAAGATGAGGGATTTGTTGGCAGCTTCCCATGCTAACACCAAGAAAGTGTATACACCAAACCAACACCATAACCGCACCCGCGACTCCGAGCGCGTGCACAACAAACGTCAATGGTGTCGCCTTGTATGCGAGAGCCATATCTGGTCTGGTTCTCTTTCTTCCGAGTGTTGTGTTGAGACCAAAGAGGCTTGAAGAAGAAACTGTCTAGAGAGAAATTGATAGGAGCAGACACTTTTATCTGTTTCGGCGGCTATTTTGTCCTCATACTTCTATCAGCTGTTCTATTCATTTCCATCTTGGATTGATGCCACGTGCTTTTGATGGATAAAATAAATAGTTTTAATTTTTGCTGCGCTAGTGGTAGTTGTGCCCTTTTGATCCTAAAATTCGGAATTCTTTCCGAACTGGATATACGTAATTTATTTTTATACGTAATGACCTCATGGATTGGAATATTAAACTTTCATATCTTTTCACATAGTTTGAATCATAAACCGACTCCTCTTGTTCTACTCAAAAGAGAAAAAAAAAAAAAGCCCCTTGTACGTTTAGTCAATTTATTTTGTGTTTGGTAAAATATAACTTCATTAAGAAAGGACCGCACATTCACATGTTTAATTTGTTGTATATTATCGGCAACAAACTCTAATTTTCTTCACATACGAAAGGGAGGGAAAAAAGAACACTCTGAAGTATTTATTTATACACAAAAAAATGTGATTAAAAATTTTACACCCAGGTGACGTGAGGGAGGCACAAGCGTAGACATACCTTGTATTGTATCCACAAAATTGGAAGAGTACTGATTGAGGTCACGTTTTCAGCACGAGGAGGCCGCGATCGGCCAGTCGCTTTCAAAGATCTGGACTAACGGATAGGATTATATTAGCTTGAGTCATCATATCACTTGGAAGATTAAATAATCGACAGTGGCATATAGCGCATGATTAGAGGTTAATACAAGCAACACACTCCACCGTTAAATTAGACTTACGATGGCAGGTCCAACAAAATGCTCTCTGTCCTACCTGCAACAAGCCTGTTGTTCAAGGGAAGTTATTCAGTGGGACATGATCTCGTTCTAGTTTCACAAATCCTCGATTGATCATCAAGTTCATTGGACATTAACTAGACCAAAACAGCTTATATTTTCTAAGATGGCTAATGAAGAACGTGGGTTTTTCTTTCTCATTCATTTTACGACTTACAATTACAAACACGGAGCGTACCATATTATCATAAGAGGAAATTACGGCACTTTTATCAATTTAAACTACAAACTCCTCCTATACCACAACAAATTGCAATTCCTATATTTCGCGGCAATGTCATTTTTAATACGCTCACGTTTTAATTGATTACTGCTTTTAGTGGTTGGGCTGCTTTATTTCTTACAGTCCAACCTTAACAATGATGCTTTTTTTATTGAACGACAAAAAAAGTGTTTTTTTTCCTTATTAAAAAAATAATATTATTTTTCTTTTTTTTTTCAACAAATAAAAAACGATGTTTAAAGAACCACTTTTCATGCATGACTTATTTACTTCATGCATGGCTTCAAATAAATTCATGCCTGGTATTTTTTTTTTGAAAAATAAAAAAATAATATTTAAATGACCATTTTTATGTATGACCATATTTAAAATAATTTTTATGTGTGACATTAACTGTGTAATTTCCTTTTTTTTTTACTTATTTAGAATTTTTGTCTTCATTTAATTTTTTTCATTTTAATTTTTGCATTTTTATTTGATTTTCTATCCGTGGATTATTATTTAGTATCTATTTAATTTTCAATTGATATTCTATCCATAGATTGTTATTTAATAACAATATATATAACATGTAAATATAAAAACAACAAAAAATAAACTAAAAACCAAATTGAAAGCATTCCATACAGAAATATAATAAATAAATCATAGGGAATCGAGCCTACCTCAATTGACGTTTAATGGAATATGGTTTTGTAGAATGCCAAGGAAGTAAGGCGATGTTAGTCTCCATGTACTACAAATCACGTTTAGGCGATGAGCACGTGGTATGTACTCGCAACTTAGATATCATCAGACGAATCACGAGACATAAAGCAAGAAGAAAAAATCTCTTTTTCTCTTAGGGAGGCCGACGGATTTGTGCTGAAGAGGGAGAGAGATATTAAATCAACTAAAAATAAAAGTAAAATAAACTGGTTGATTATCTTTCTTAAGTTCAATAAATATCTTTTCTATAATAATTTTTTTTGAGTTTATTTTAGTTTGATTTTTAGTTTATTTTCTATTGTTTATATATATATATATAAAGAATTTTTTTTGTATTTTTTTGGTCTTTCGAAAACTTAAAAACAACATAAAATTAACCAAAAATCTAAGTAATATTTTGAATCTTCTGCTATAATCGCATTTTATTTTAGTGTTTCATCTTTTTTTTTTTTAAATTCAATTCGATTTTGTTTCTAAACCTAGGGTTTCCTTTTGTCACATGTACTTCACTATTGTATTTTTCCTCTGAAGTACGAGTTTCTCTGCATATCAACCAAGAGTGAAAAACGTCGAGATTGCTTGAAGGCTTTTGAGCGTTTATTGTGCTGTTTGATATCTTCGAAGGTTTTGCTCTTAATTTTTTGAATATTCTACTATAATCCATTTTATTTCAGTGTTTCATTGCCTTTTTTTCAAATTTCAATTCGATTTTGTTTCTAAACCTAGGGTTTGGTTTTGTATTGATTTTTTAAGTTTTCTCGCGGTGACGGTTCTAAACATAGGTTTACTTTTGATAGTTCCAAAGCTAACACTGAAAGTGCCGCCAACCCTATTTGAAAGGTATTTTCTCTTAACTTACTTTAGTTGGTTACTGGTTTTTTTCTGTTAGTTTTTTGTTTTTTTGGTTGATTTTCAGGTGTATCGCTTTCAAATTTTCCTTGTTATATCTTTTGATGTGTGCATTCATTTTCTCCATTCTCCCAAGTTTCTATCATTTGTTCTTATCATGCAACAAGTCGCTAATATTTTCTGTTTGGTTGGTTATTACATCGGGTTTAAATCTTAATTTGCTTTAATTGGTTAGTGGTTGGTTGATTTCTGGTTGATTTTTTTACTTAATTTGCTTTAATTCATTAGTGGTTGTTTTTTGTTGATTTTTTTTGCTTAATTTGCTTTACTTTGTTAGTGATTGGTTTTTTATTGATTTTTGGTTTATTTTTTGCTCAATTTGCTTTAGTTTGTTAATGGTTATCTTTTGATTGATTTATTTTTTTGTTGATATTTTGCTTAATTTGTTTTAGTTGGTTAGTATTGTTTTTCGGTTGATTTCTAGTCGATTTATTTTCTTAATTTGCTTGAGTTGGTTAGTAACTATTTTTCAGTTGATTTCTAGTTTTTTTCTGCTTATTTTTTTGCTTAATTTTTTTAGTTGTTTAGTGGTTTTATTTCGGTATATTTATGGTTGATTTTTTTTAATTTGCTTTAGTTGGTCAGTGGTTATTTTTTGGTTATTTTTTTGTTTAATTTGCTTTAGTTGGTTAGTGATTATTTTTCGGTTAATTTCTAGCTATTTCTAATTGATTTTTTATTTCATTTGCTTTAATTGGTTAGTTGTTGTTTTTCGGTTAATTTTTGGTTGAGAATTGTTATGCAATTAGCCCTTAGAAAAATTGGAATTTGGGTGGTATGATTTTATCAACAAATAAAGTGGTAAGGCACTTGATATGGATCACTTCATTGGAGAGTGATTTTTTACTATTGTAGGGTATACAATTGAAGCGAAATAAAAAAAAGGCAACGAAAACTAGTTTGTTGGCAATTAGATTTTGTAAGAGCATTTCTAATTTCGAGTTTCTTCCAAAAGTACTAGTTATTTTGAAAAGTTAAAGCATTCCTTTACCTTGTTTTAAAAAAATTCTTCTAAAAGAGTTATAAGCATTCTTTTGTGTAGGAAAAAGGAGTGAGCAAATGGTACAAGAGTCATTTGAAATTGAGGCTAACCCATGACCATAAAAAATAAGGATGTTGTACAAATAAAAAAAATATCATGAATATTACCGAGTATCAATTTTTTTATTATTGAATAACAAATTTCCATTGATAAGTTGAATTATTTTTGTGGTAGATTTTATTTTTTATTTGATATATTTTTTATTGGTTTTTCTAATTTTCATTGACCTTTTTTTTGTGTTTGTTTTTCTTTCCATATAATTGTTGGATAATTTTTTTGGGGATGTCTTGGTTGAGTTTGGAGAGCAGAAGTGAGTTCAAGTAAGAGAGAAACCAACACCAAGATTTATAGTGGTTCGACCAACCATGCCTACGTCCACTACCTAAGTCTCACTTAGGATTTTTACTATATCAAAGATTGATCGCACAATGTTGTTTTCTCTATGTTCACAACAAACTTCTCTCACTCTCAAAGTGTTTATAATTGGTTTACAAAAAGATGAAAGTTTTATGCTAGGAGTACATGTGTTTGATTGATGCTCTTGATCTTCTCTCTAACTTGATTTTGATGTTTTGGAGTGAGGGGAATGATGAAAATGATTGGGACTTGAATCCATATGATCATCCACGTTTTTCTACCCTTCCTTAATGTATTTATAGTCATTCCAAGTCATATAACCGTTGGAGTTGATAAACTAGCCATTGGAATGCATTTATAGGCGTTACAGTCGGAAACCATCGATTACTCGAGTGAGAATATTTGCTTACTCGATTAATCCACCCCTTAGATCACTCGAGTGACCATTTTTGCTTACTAAAGTGAGCAGTTAAAACTGCAGTCCTTGGAACTCTTCTTTACTCGAGTAACACATTCATTTACTTGAGTGAGCCGATAACGATCATGTTTAAATGCTCAATAATCCAACTCAATTTTGTCTATTATCAAAACATAAAAGGATCTTAATGTTGATCATCCTTGATCCAACAATAGTTAGATTTATGTTTTAACAAAAGTTTAAGAGAAATATTTGGTAATTTTTTTAGTAATTTTAATGAAAATTTATTTAATGGTGTAGTATCAGAGAAATTGGGATTTGGGTGTTATAATAAATTTCATTCCAAAGTGTTGGATCAATGGTGATCAATATTATGATCCTTTAATGTTTTGATGATGAAAAAATTGAGTTGGATTCTTGAGCATTTAAACATGATCGTTATCGACTCACTCGAGTCAATTAATGTGTCACTCGAGTAACGAAGAGTTCCAGGTGCTGCAGTTTTAACTGCTCACTCGAGTAAGCAAAAATGGTCACTCGAGTGATCTAAGGGGTGACTCACTCGAGTAAGCAATTATGGTCACTCGAGTAATCCATAGTTCCAGACTGTAATGACTATAAATGTACTCCAACGGCTAGTTTGTCAACTCCAACGGTTATATGACTTGGAATGGCTATAAATACATCAAACAAGGGCAGAAAAATGTGGATGATCATATAGATTCAAGTTCCAATCATTTTCATCATTCCCCTCACTCCAAAACATCAAAATCAAGCTATAGGGAAGATCAAAAGCATCAATCAAATACATGTAATCTTAGCATAGAGCTTTCATTTTTTGTAAATGTTTTGTAAACATTTTGAGAGTGAGAAAGGTTTGTTGTAAGCGTAGACAAAACAATATTGTAAGGCTTTAAAGGTATGAGTCGGAATCAACCTTGTCTAGGCTTTAAAGGTGTGAGCCGCAATCAACTTTGTTGGCTTTAAATGTGTGAGCCGCAATCAACCTTGTTGGCTTTAGAGGTGTGAGCCGCAATCAACCCTGGCGTAAGGTTTTGTTGGATTGAGTTAAAATCCTAAGTGAGACTTAGGTAGTGGACATAGACATGGTTGGTCGAACCACTCTAAATTCTTGGTGTTGTTTTATCTCTTACTTCAACTCACTTTTGCTCTTCAAACTCAACCAAGACATCCCCGAGAAAATTCTCCAACACAAAGCATATATATATATATAATTGATTGTTTTTAAAAATTTTATAATTAAATTATCAAAATGAAATTTAAATGAAAAGATGAAAAAATAGAGATGAAGGAAAAAAGATAAGAAAGTTGGACCAAAGAGATCTTGTTTAGTTATGTTGACAATGAATATCGAAGAGTGTTGTAAAAAGTTTTTACTGTCCAGGGACTACAATATTTCCTTTTGAATTGTTGAGTTACCACTATGTTATTGGACAATTTAAAAGACAAAAAGCAGCACGTGCTCCTTGTTTCAAGGGTATAGAATTTTAAATTGAGAACAGAGCTTGGAAATGAAATTGTAGACGCTTAAGTGTGTAATTTTAATTTCTAGACAAATTAATGTAATTTGCCCTCCTCATAACAAAACGCAAGGCCCTATCGACCTATCACACAGGTCATCAAAATGGAAGTAAAATAGCCCAAATGGATTTAGGCTACTATAGGCACGACCAGCTCAGACGGTCTAAATTCATCTGATGAAACCCACCCCCCAACTCAGAACTTCTTAATGGGCCACGACCAGCAGATGGGGTCGTGATAGAAATTTGAAGTTCGATTACTAGAGCAATTTCTTGTACTAATTACGCAGGTTGTAACTTTTTATACCAGTATTTTTTAAAATACCAAAACATATTTTAATCTTACAGCAGAAGCAATTTTTATGTATGTTTTTTAAAAATGTAACATGTTTGAAACTAGGTTTTAAAAATACAACATTCATTTTATATAAATTTTAATTTTTTGTTTTATTTTTTAATTTTTTCTCTCTTCTCAATTTTCTCTCTCTTCATTTTCTCTCCCTCTCTCTCTCCCCTCGTTTCTCTCTCTTGGTTGCTCTCTTCCACTCTCTCCCCAAAAAAAAACCCTAGCCGCTCCTTTTTTGCCGCCATCCACCTCCTCCCTTTACTCCGTCCTCGTTCGCTCTTCTCTCTCATCGCTGCCTAATCTCTCTATTGTCGCGACCTTGTCTCTCCGTTCTCGTTCTCTCTTCCGTTCGCTTGCTTCGATCTTCGTTGTCCTCTGTTCTCGTTCTCTCGCTTTGATCTCTCTGTCACTCGCGTCGATCTCCGCTATCCTCTCTCACCTTCAAAACCGGGACATGTCGTCGTGAATG
>CAODLS011304837.1:0-10881 GCA_948243855.1 Flueggea neowawraea | reverse complement strand
GGTCACATGACCGTTATGTTTTGGATTTAAATATACTATGTATATGTTTTGGAGACGGGACGCCTATGCTACGGGGTGCGTAGCCTTTGGTATACCAATGCATGTTAAACCCAACTATCAGGGTAGTTGGTAGCCATATTGTTCTAACGAAGGCACATGATTGGATTATGGATTGGTGGCATGACCCCAATCATAATATGGTGGTGGAGCATTTATGGTCCCTTATCCGTGATATATGTTTTTGACTCTGATATTTATGGAATACATTTTGATTTTTAACGGTGGTGGGGCAAACCTCAACTAATGGCGATGGTGGGGCAAACCTCATGAGTTGAGAGGAAGTCCTTGAGTCTAGGCGAATCTCACATCTGCAGGTTGAGTATAGGTCAATCCCACACCGATAAGATATGATTTTGAAAATAATACTATTAGTATTATGATGTCTACAAGGCAAAGTTTTGATTATGAGGTTTTGAGAAAAACTATAAAGGTTTTGAGTTCTGTTTTTGAAATAGTTGGTAGTAACTTTGAAAAGGATTTCAGAAGTTTTGGGTTATCTTAAAATGTTTTGTTTGAAACCTTTGTTAAGGCAAAAGGTTTTCAAAAAACTCTTGTTTGGGCTTTAAAACATTTGAGCTTTAGTTATTTTGAAAATATTCTGGAAAATAAGGCCTACGTGGTGAAGTTTTGAACTCTGATAAGAGTTTTCGATAAAAGGATTTTGGATTTCTGAAGTACTTAGTACAACCTAAAAGAGTTTTATTTTGAAAGCTCCGATAAGACAAAACGATTTTTGAAAGGTTTTGCTTTGATTTTGGAAAGCATGACAGCTTTAATAAGGTTTGGAAAGATTCTTGAAAGATTCAGGTTTAGTTCCAGAAGGATTTCATGCATGTTGTTTGCTTTGGTTGCAAACGATTTCGAAATATTTTCGTTGAAACTATACTATGTATATAGTGTATACGTATGTATACCTGTCGTATATCACATGTGTTAGTTTTCAAATGGTTTTCAAACCAGTCTTTGTGAGGCACGTATGAGGCGATCTGAAGTGTTGTCCCTCACTCACAGGTTTGACACTTTTTCTTTGTTTGTTTTGTCATTGTTATTATCATATTGCAGGTGACTCTTGGGGATTATGTTCATTGGCTTTTGATGCTCAGTGAATGATTTTGATGTTGCGGTCAGTGCTCTTTTACCGGGCCCATTGTATGATTAGTAAAGGCTCCACACCGGGTTCATGTGGGATGTGTTTATGTTTCTGTTATTGTTTCTGACATTTCAAATGCTTTAATTTGAAATAACTTCCGCACTTAATATTATTTATGTTTTGTTTTAATAAACAAAGATTATAATTTTATTTGTTTTTCATATTTCTTTAAATATGATATTTGAATAGAAGTTTTGTACTATGGAGGCTTGTGCGAGATGTGTTGGGCTCCCATAGACGGTTCACCTCGTACGCCGGTCATGGTCCCGGGAATGGGTCGTGACAGTATTGATCTACTATGTTTTTATTTTGTAGTGTATAAACTTGCTTTAATTTTTATGTATTTTTTTTGCATTATATTTGTATGAATTAATTAAATTATTAATTAATATTGTATTCAAATTAGTTAAAACATACAAAACATATCAAAGGTGAAATATACAAAATAATATAAACTAGTCCAACAAATAATTGATATTCATATAAATGAGAAGTAAATAAAAAAATACGTGAAATATAAAAAAAAAAAGATGAAAACAAAAAAGAGCTACAGTGTCATGCTAACAAAAAGCAAAAATGGTGCAGAAAATGAAGTTACTGCACCATTTTTACTTCTTTTCCTCCAAAATTGAAGTGGATTGGAGTTGCTCTTTCTCTTTTGATCTTTTTATTTTTTTCCATATATGATTGTGTTATCCGTATTTAATGTGCATAATGATGAAATCACGTGGCATGTGTTGGTTGGTTTGTCGTTACAAGAAATGAGGCGCTCAAAGACGTCAGGGAAGTCAGCAAAACTGACGTAGAAAAAGACAGATGGCACATGAATACTTGAAGATCAAGCTTCCAAATCTCGGAAAGAACATATCGAGAATGGTTTTAGACATTCGAAAGGGTCTTCCCGATAAGGAATGACTCGGGAAGGAGCCGATGAGTTAGGAGCATTTACCCACTACAGTGCACGAGGAAACATGGAGTAATTTATGGAGCACACGTCCGAAGAAAGAACGTGTGAAAGTTTTTTAGGGCACGACGTTGAAGAAGAACATGGGCTTCCCTAGAAATGGAGGACATGAGGAGAGAACATGACTATCTGGCTGGAAGAAAATCAAGTATAAAAGAGGAATCACTACAGGACAAAGGACACATATCAACACCTATCATGATCTTTGCTTTTATTCTGCATGTTTTTATTCTCATAGTAGCATAGTTTTCTTTGTGCAAGACTTGAATTCTTCCTGTTTGCATTGGACATGGCCTCAATAGGTTCTTTTGAGTCAAGTATAAGCTCACGAGTTCTCTCTTAAGTTCAATTTCAGTTATTAATTCATTCCTTTACTTTATTCTTTCTTTATGTGCTATGATAATTCGATTAGTATGTCCGAAAGTCCTAATTCGTAAGGCAACACCGAACCCTATATGATTTTCCACCTCTCGAATCTCGCATCTACGACCATTCGATTCCTTAAAGAGAATTTTGAGAACAATTTTTGGCGACCACAGTGGAAGATATGGAAAAACGTGCTACACGAAATGCTAATCTCACAAATCCAGAAGAGGCTTCCCGTCAGGAGGCATCTCCTCTTTGCATACCATCTTTGGAAGCCGCTCGAGAAAATGAGGGATCCGAAAGCTCTGAAAATCAGGATCTTATGGCAGCACATTACGTAGTTTTGCCCCAACAAATAGCTGACTTTTCGTCAAGGGTAAATGACACGTTGGAAAAGATGTTTCAAACCCACCAAAAAGAATTAGAAGACCACTTCGGTAAGCAAGTGTCCCATCTGACAAAAGCTATCGAAAGGCAAAAACTCCACACAACAAATCTAGCAGGCAAACAGTCTGAAGAGTTCCTTAGGCGAACTCTAATGATTGGTATGCACAAGTCCGGCTCGAGGATGACCGCATCGTAGGAGATCTGAACCATCTCTATCACTACTTACACCCACCTCTCAGAAAACAAATCGCGAAGGAAGTCTAAGTAGCCATGGAAGCACGGGCAGCAAAAGGGAAACACCTGATGACCAATGAGGACTCAACCAACTTCTTGGGGGCAACTAGAGCAAGGATCTCTGAATTTCCTTTGGGCTATCCCTCGGTAACCACCAACATGACATGCGAACCTGCACTACCGACGTACTCCACCAAAATGGTTCCGGTCGTGAATGTCACTGCCCAGAATAACCCTCATTTCAGAATAAAAACCAAAGCTTAGGGTCTGAGTGGCACTAACATTTTTGCAACCCCGGCACTAGTTCCTCCCGCGCAGCAGGTTGTCTGTTCCTGTTGTCGAAGGAGCATATGAAACTTTGAGGAATAACACTACGATTCCATATCACCCTGCTCCTCCGATGGCTTATCCTAACTGGTCATACCATATATGGTGTACAGTTTGCAACCCTATGAAGGTCTTACCACAGTAGGCCAACCTCCTACTCATCCTGGAACACAGCCTTTTGGTTGTTTGATTTCGGGAGGTCCACCTCCTACACAGTCGGGAGCCCAGCCTTACCAAAATTTTGCTTCAGGAAGCCATCCTCCCATACATTCAGGATCACAGACTTATGGAGGATTCATCTCGAGAGGACAGCATCTGATTCATCTCAGAGCACAACCATATAAAGGTCTAGTCTCAGGAGGACTACCGTCTGTACTGCCAGGTGTACCACCTCTGTTACCTATTGGGGCTCAACAACCACCCGAATTAACGCAAGAAGCGGTGGTTAATATGATTGAATGAATGTTCGGTCCACAAATACAGCGGGTGAACCACCCAGTTTACCGTAAACTATGTCCGAATTACATCGACAGGGATTACCCTTTTCCTCAAGGGTATAAAGTCTCATAATTCACATTGTTCTCAGGGGATGACAAGATGTCTACTCTCGAACATGTGGCACGCTTTACTTATCAATATGGAGAGGTGTTCAAAAATAATTTCATGAAACTAAGATTGTTCCCAAGTCTGCTCACGGGAACCGCATTCAATTGGTATCTCAACCTCTCGTCGAATTCCATTTTTACATGGTGGGACATGCAAAATGTGTTTCAGGCGCAATTTGCATGAAGCGATCCTAAGACCTTAATCGCAGACTTAGCTCGATTAAAACAAAAGGATGGAGAAATTGCGAAAGAATTTTTAACAAGGTTTCGACAGGCCCGAATTCAATGTCAGATTAACCTTCCCGATAGCAAGTTCATTCGAGTGGCTTAGGACGGTTTGAAATTTGAATTACGGAAGAAGTTCGAGGGCATGGTGTTCCACAATTTATACGAATTAATGGATAGGGTAGCTCGGTTTGAGAGTATCCTCAAGAAAGAAGGCTTAAGGAAAAGTACGACTTTTGGCAGCTACTACCAAGAGATCGCACCTACCGACGCTTCGATAGAAGACATTGAGTGGCTGAATACGTCAAAGGGAAACCTTTGGTGTGTGATTATTTGGACAAGAAGAACGTAAAGCTCCCATGAGCTTCAAATCGAAAGAAAATAGAAAATATTCTTTCGATTTAGACAAGGATAATTTGATCTTTGACTGGCTCTTGGAAAATAATAGAATCCGATGCAAAGGCAATCACAAGCTCCCTTCGGCTGAGAAGCTTCGAGGGAAGAAATTTTGTAAATGGCATAGTTCGTCGTCACACTAGACGAACAATTGCATAATTTTTAGAAATGTAATCCAAGACTTGGTAGAGCCAAAGGAATTACAATTTCCCGACTCACGGGAAGTAATGGGAGTTGATAGCAACCCCTTTCCACAAAGTTTTGAATGTGATGTAATCGATCTTTTTCCTTATGTGCAAGCAACTTCTGGAGTCACAAAGGCCACTCGGATGGCAGTGGCATTGTTCAACCGGCTGGTGGATATGGGCGTGATTAATTTTCCATGCTTATCAGATCCCTTACTCGATGTGGTATGCAGATGTCACCTTTTCGACCTTCATACTACTGATAAGTATGTTGACTTCAAGGACTTCTTGAACAAACACCAGGATTACAGCTGGTACAATCTAACAAATAAGGAGGAAATAGACATTGGCCTCGGATATCCAGGAGGGCCTAGCTCGGTTACGAAGCTGCCACGCCATAATCCATTCACCCAAGGTTCGGCAAGCTACGAGTGCTACAATTTATGGCCAAAGTAGGAACTCGGGAAGCATTCTAGGGTCGGTCCACCCACTGAGAGATGTCGTCATCCATGTATAAACCAGGCATCAAGGGGCATATCACCCAAAAGGATGGGCTTTTGTCATTCGTGCGTCGAAAGATTGCAGGAGCTGATAGTCACCCACCAGATGACGTGGAACGTACGTTGGTCTGGCGAGCTATAAGAGCATATGTATAAGCGGACCTAGCGCTTCTTAGTTGATCAATATGCCAACACTCAAGGTACGCGATACTTCGCTCCTCGAACTACCCATCACACTTTACAAGCTCCCCAATATATTGCTCTCCAAATGTACTTCGAGGAGAAAAGAAAGTGGGAGTAAAAACTGGTGCAAAAAGACAAGTTACCAGTCATCGAGGTGTCTGAGCCAAAGCCACAAAGGTTTTGGAAACCTCAAAACCCCGATGCTAGAGTTTGGAAGAAGATCGATGCCCCAACACGATGGTTCTCGAAGAGGAATCATGAGCCTCTTGGTCCTACTAAGTTGAGCAAATCGTAGAGAAGAAGGTGGTACCAATGCTTGGCAAAGCTTCAGAAGTAGACAAAGAAAGTCTCAGTGGACCAAGTGCGGGAAGAGCCGACGAAGAAGGAGGAAAGCTTGAATGGCTCTTTTGCCAACGGAAAAGCACGTCAGGAGTCGGACTACGAGACTTATTTCTTAGAGAGTGACTTTAAGGTCATCCTCGATGACTTCCCTCCTCTTGATGGGCCCAAGACAGTCAATTGCAATATGTTGCTGACACTTCCCTCAGGATATAGGCTTCACCGAGGTAATTGACAACTCAACCCGAGGATGTAAAAGACAAAACGGCTTCGGTGGCCGAAGTGGTAGTGGTCGAGAAGAAAGAGTCGGGAGCTACAACTAAGGCACCAGGTAAGTATACCATGAAGGATGACTGGTGAAATCATGGCTTTGATGCAGTAAGAGATTCACTAACTTCTCAAAGTCGAATTCATTCGAACTTTCAGGTACGTAGAATGGATTTCGAATATCGTGCCAGTGAAAATGAAAATTTGCAAGATTCGAATTTGCATTGACTTTCGGGATCTCAACCGTAGTACCCCTAAAGATGAATATCCAATGCCAGTTGTCGATATGCTTATCGACAACACGGCTGGATTTCAGGTATTTTCCTTTATGGATCGTTACTCGGGATATAACCAGATCTATATGGCCGAGGAATACATCCACAAAACAACCTTCTGATTTCCCAGATCTCTAGGAATGTATGAGTGGGACTCATGCCTTTCGGCCTAAAAAACGCAGGAGCCACGTATCAACAGGCAATGAATGCAATTTTTTATGACTTGATCGGGAAAGTTGTCGAGGTGTATATCGATGACATATTATTCAAGTCGCTAGATCCCGAGAAAAACTTAGAGGATTTAAAACGCATGTTTCGATAAATGCAATACTATGGTTTGAAGTTAAATCCTTTAAAGTGCGCTTTCAAGGTCTCGGCAGGAAACTTTTTGGGTTTCTTGGCTCACAATCGAGGAATTGGAGTGGATGAAAATAAGGCCAAGGCAATATTGGTTGTCAAACCTCCCCGAACTAAGAGGAATTTACAAAGCAAATCAATTATCTAAGGCGTTTTATCTCCACTGCTACAGGAAAAATGCAAGCATTCTCCCCATTGCTTCGATTGAAGGGAACCGAAGAATTTCTTTGGAATGTGAGTCATCAATAGGCTTTAAAAACCTTGAAGGCATACCTATCAAAACCACCGATTATCGATGCACCAATCCTGGGAAAGCCACTCAAGTTGTATGTTGTCGCAGGTCCAGAATCACTGGAATGCTTGCTAGCACAGGATAGCGAGACAGGGAAAGAAAGGGTTGTTTTCTATTTAAGTAGAAGTTTGAACAATGTCGAATATAATTATCCTTTTATAGAAAGATTATGTTTGGCACTGTATTTTGCTTCAATAAAATTAAGGCATTATTTTATTGTTTATACTATTTTCGTTATTGCACATTCCGATATATTGAAATTCATGTTAACGAGTCCATTGCACAAAGGCCGAATTAGCAAATAGAGTTTGGCTTTGGTGCAATTCGATCACGTTTACGTTTTGCAAAAATCAGTGAAAGGATAAGCATTAGTAAACTTTCTCGCAGAACACCCAAGCCTCGAAAAGATATAACTTTCGATCGAAATAGCCTATTACGGGTTGGTACCTTGGAAGTTGTATTTCGATGGTTCTAGCACGAAATATGGCCAAGGGATAGGTATAGCCATGGTTTCTCCAAGAGGGACACCAACACAAATATCCTGCCGAATAATCTAAAAGTGCACCCATAATCGAGCCGAGTACAAGGCTTTAATTTTAGGTCTCGAACTCGCCCGGGAACAAAATATTTGTGACTTAGAAATTTACGGAGATTCGCAGCTAATGATTCACCAAGTGACAAGGAAATCCAAATGCAACGATGAAATCCTTATGAAATGCCTCCAACAAGTTGATGGATTATTGACATTCTTCGATGTCCATAAACTCCAATACATTCCACGGTTGTCAAACTGGATGGCAAACGAATTGGCTCAACTAGCATCTCGGTGCCATTTGTTGCAACTAAGTCTGGAAGGAAACCTCACAATAGAGTCCAGAATCCTTTTAGATGAGACTAGGACCATCGAGGTTTGCAACAAGATTTTGCAGTGGACAAGCGACTGGCGAGAGGAGCTGATAACGGCCCTAACGAATCCGTCTCTCATTGGGCAAAATTCCCATTTAAGGTAACTAATGAAGAATTACACTGTAATCAAAGGAGAGCTTTTTCAGAAAGGAATGATGGAATGCTTTTATGATGTGTTAATATCGACGAGGCCCTTTGAATTATGGCAGAAATGCACCATAGGTTGTGTGGTTTACACCAAGCTAGCGAGAAAATGGCATGGCTAATTTGACAACACGGTTTCTTTTATCCTTCTGTACATAAAGATTGTATTACGATGGTCAAAGGATGCACGTCTTGTCAAAAGCATGGAAACATTCCCCGAGTACCAGCAGTCGAACTCCATTCGGTCATTAAGCCTTAGCCTTTCCGAGGTTGGACAATGGATGCCATCGGAGAAATACATCCTAAGTCATCCCGAAGACATTCGTATGTGTTGGTGGCTACCGATTACTTTACCAAATGGGTGGAGGTCATCCCTTTGAAACGCATTACTCAGGATGAAGTGATCCGGTTCATCCAAGAACACATTATTTACATGTTCAGACTACCCCAATCAATCACGATAGACCAATCCACCACGTTCAACTGTGAACAGGTCCAATCGTTTGCTAATGAGTACGGTTTTGAGATCATAAATTCTACTCCGTACTACGCTCAGATGAATGGGCAGGCGGAATCAACAAACAAAATCATCAAGAATAACATCCAGCGTATTATTTCAAAAAACCCAAAGGAATGGCATGAATTATTACAAAGTACATTATGGGCCCACAAAGTTGGTTTGAAAACATGAACGGGAACAAGTCCTTATCGGTTAACGTACAGTCACGAAGCGGTATTACCATTTGAGGTAGTGGCATAATCACTTCAGGTGGAAAGACATAATGAGTTTGATCTCGTAGACTATTATATAACTATGATGGTGGAACTCAAAGGATTAGATTGGGATCGACTCGAAGCTTTGGATTGCATACAAGTCCAAAAACGAAGAGTTGCTCGTAGTTATAATAAAAGGGTCAAAACATTTCATTTCGAACAGGGTGATCTCGTGTGGAAAGTAATACTTCCTCCATGAAAGAAAGATCAATCGCTCGAGAAGTGTTCACCAAATTGGGAAGCTCCTTTTCAGATAAAAGAAACGTATTCGGGGAATGCGTACTTATTAGAGTCCTTGGAAGGGATTCCTTATCGCCGCAGTATTAACGAGCAATATTTAAAATGATATGTGCCATCGATATGGGAAGTGAATCAAAAAATTCTAAAAATCAAGTTTCCCGAGTTATGGGCCATGTATGAGCAATCAGGATTTTAAAAACAAAACAAAATAAAATAAAATAAAATAAATGATAACAATAACAATTGCTTATGCATATTCTATTCCATGTTCAAAAAACAAGGTACATAAACAATACAAAAAAAAAGAGGGCTAAGCTATGTATTGGGAGGAATGCACTGTATCAGATTGAGAAGATGTCGTGAAGAAGCCTCCATCAGCAACCTAGTTTTGGAACATTGCATGGTGGTATCTTCTCTATACTCTCGAGCTTGGATCTCCTCCTCAAAGAGTTTGTTTGACTCGCCGCTTTAGCAATTTTATCCTCCACCCGCTTGGTCTTCTTTCGTGCCCTGGCAAGTTTTTTCAGAAGCTTGGCTTTGCCAGTACGGGCCTCAGTAAGCTCAGTGGATAGTCGTTGAGTCTCGGTGGTGGTACGCTCCAATTCGGACTTTAGAGCCTGGCTCGCTCCCAGTCAGCCAGCTCAAGTTCTCGGGAGAACTGAGGATGAGTTTGACAATATCTTTTATTCTTGGCCCCGGTACTCTTAAAGCCAACTTCCTGCATCTCCTCGAAAGTGCAAATAACGATGTCGTCCAAATCGGTCGAGCAGTGCGCACAGGCGAATTCGAGAAGACCGATAGTAGCTTCCGAAAAAAGATTGTCACATAAGGTGCCAAGGTCCGAAGAAACATCCAACAATGTTTCAACATACTCAGTTAGAGAAAGATAATAGGCCACGATGAACTCAAAGGGAGTAGTGATCGAGGGCACGATCTGTTCCTCGGTAGGGACTGGCAGTAGCGCTTCTCATAGCTCTTCGACGAACTGCCTTTCGGTGGCTTGTTCAACGACTCCACATGGACGCTCGAGTGATTGCCTTTCAGCTTCTGAATTCGAGACCACTGAAGTCGCACTTTCGCTCTCATCTCTCCACTAAAATCACTTATAGAGAAGGATTCAGAACTTGAGAGGGTTACAACAGTAGAAACCCCCTCCCGAGGGACAAGCTTTGCAAAACAAAAAAAAAAGGAATATATAATAGTCTCTAGTGGGGTTGAATACTAAGGAGAAACATCAAATGGATGAACTTGAGGCTTTTCCTACGGGGATTTCAGGGCCAGTTTCCATTGTTGTCTCCTCCCCAGTACAAACAGTCGCCTCGGTCGGAGGACCACCATAGGGCTCCAGGGCAAGATATATGGTGGAAGGTTCCTCGACAACACTCGGCGCAGGAGAAGTTGGAGGAACAACAGAACCCCCGGGAGGAAGATCAGTGGCATCAGAGGGAAGGTCCTCGCCTACATCTTTCGCAGGGATGTGACTACCTTCGGGAGGAATAACGAGTGTGACGGTCCGGCTCGACACTTCTGGCTGCGCAGAAGCATGTTGAGCCAAGTCCCATTTCGAAGAAGTAACGTCCGAGTTCGAACTGGCAGCTTCCCCTTGAGAGGTCGCTCGATGCCTCGTCTCAACCTTAGAGCAGGCAATCTGCCAAAACATCAAAGTTAAAAAAAAAACTTGAAGACTAGGACACGACAGGGAATA
>CAODLS011304728.1:0-10987 GCA_948243855.1 Flueggea neowawraea | reverse complement strand
ACCTGATTTTTGGTGTGTTTATTCATCTCTCTTTGTTTATCAATCTGAAGGTGGAGATCTAATTCATTGGATTTTGAGTTATAGTTTCGAGAACAGAGATTGTCTGGATTAGTTTTCAGCATAGACAAATTTGATCAAACTCGATGCTCGAAAGGGCATCCATGGTCTGGTCATTATTTAAAGGAAAGGTGGAGTTTTATTTTGATGATGGAGATCAAATTTTAAGCTCGTGAATGTCGTCTTTTGCAGCTAAATTCGTAGCCCCTGTTTGTACAAATATTTCCTTGTACTTCTTTTTTGTTAATTGAAGTTATAGTTGCATTATGATTGTCAATTTAATGCAACTGTGGACATATTGTGCTGCTATAAATATTGTTGACTCATAATGCAGTAATTTGTTTACACCAGAGAGAGGTTTATGGTTTCTATTCTTCACTTCAAAAGAGTTCTCTACATTCAAAATTGTGGTATATAGTTATTTTGCGATTGTCAGGAATTAATTTATCTTCCTTCAAAAAAAAAAAGGAACTAATTTATCTTTGGACAATCTATATTTGGTACTCTTGTTCATTCAGTTAGTTATTTTGCGATTGTTGAAATTCAATTTGAAGAGGAGGATTGATCTGTTTTGTTGTGGAGTTTTAATAAAGCTAAAAACAACATGTCGTTTTGCATTTCGTTTTGGTATTGTGCAAAACAATATGCAGCTTTACAAGTTGGATGTGCCACATGTACAAGTTGGTCCCAATATCACTATCATCTATCAAGTTGCTACCACGTTATTAGTTCGGAACAAAAATTAAATTGTGCCATCATTGTTAACATTTGCAAAATGTGTCACTTGTTTCACATATGATTTAAAGGTCGAGCTAACGAAATTGAACAAATGTTTACTCGTTTTATGTAAAATGAGTGATAATTAGAGTATTAATTGTTTTATTTCTTTCCTAACAAGCATTTTTAATCAGATTTGAACATTTAACCTTTTATATAATTTCTTAAGAAAGGCACGAATGCTTATTTTATCGTACATGAATTTGAAGATAAGTGATTGACTTTTTCCAAATCTACTACAATAAGATTTTTCTCAGTTGAAAATGTGTTCTCATTTTCCTTTTAGAATTAATTGCTCCTTAATGCACATAATAAATCATTTGATTGACTTCTTAAGATGATTTCTAGGGCAAAGCCATCTTCTGCCTGAATAAGGGTGCTAAGTGAGCTTCTCTAATTACATGATGCATAGTTTCGCTATGAAACACCATACACGCATAGAGATTTCCTCTTGACCAAAACAATACACACATAAGGCAGAATTAACTTTGCATAAAACAAATTAATTGGCTCTCATTGTTTTATAGCGTTTTCTCCAAAATAACACATTAATTTTTAAAAAAAATATATAAATAATCAATCATTAAAATTTCAATAAAGTTAAAAGATTCAAAGTAATTTAATTATCACAAAGAAACTCAAAGCATAAAAAGTGATGCGATCGCCTGGTTTCGCTTGCTTCAGTAGCAAATAAGGCCGGTTATAAGCACAACCTCCGGAGTTCGGAACATAGTGTTGGAGAAAAGGTTCAGAAACAAAAACAAAAGTGATTTGAACTAGGCTTAAGGCCCACTAAACCTGAAATGTTAGCGCAGCCGAGAGGAAAAATCAAACTTTAATAAGAAAACAATAGTAAATTTGACAAATAAAATGGGTCTAAACACGTTATCTCAAATGAAAATATGCGTGAAATTTCTCTCAAAAATACTAAATTTATAAATAGAGAGATAAACATAATATTTTTGCGAGAAATCGCTATATTTTCATAGGTCTCCAAAAGTCTCCAGAAGGCCTCCAAACATAAAAATCACGATATTTTCAAAGGTCTTCAAAAATCTTCAAAAATTTTCAGAAGACTTTTAAACGTAAAAATCACAATATTTTCAAAAGTCTCCATTAGTATCTAATAACATCCAAAGAGGAGTTCATAATTTTTTTAAAAAGAAATTTGATTTAATTGATTCTCAATTGACGATTTTTTATTAAACTAATTTATTGATTTTTTATTAATAAGTTTTAATTATTTAATGGTAATTAATTTAGTACACAAAAGTCTCCGAAGGTCTCCAAAAGTCTTCACAATATGTAAAGTCAACGTGCAACAATTGAAATATGTTTTCAAGAATAAGGACTAAACAACAATTTTACAACAAAACAATTAATAGACAATAGTTAGGGTTTCAAAAAACCCTAGCCGCTGCCCATAGGCGCCACAGCAGAAGTGACTTCATCTTCCTCCCATAGCTGCCAACGGAGACCGCGATCTCTAGAACAACGACAATGATCAACAAAGGTCAAGGGCAGGAGAAGATAGAGCGCGGTGAAGGAAAAGCGGCGGAGACGAAGGACGAGTAGCAATGAACGCGAAGCACAAGAGGAGTAGTGAGAGGCGTGAAAAAAAATGGTGAGGAGAGCTTGGACGAGACAAAGAGAGGTGGTGGAGAAAGACTGAAAACAAGGTCGCGAGGGAGTGAGAAGAGACCAGATAGAAGCGAATGGACCGAGACGATGCAGGCGAGCGGTGATGAGAGAGAACGAAGGCGGAAGGCAAAAAAGAAGAGGATAGAGAACGAAGGCGGAGAAGAGGTTAGAGAGCGATGATGGACGAAGGAGGATGAGAGGAGGCGGCAGAGTGGAGACTGAAGAGAGAAAATCATATGAGAGAGGTGGGGCGGCTAGGGTTTCTGTATGGGAGAGATTGAGATGAAGAGAGAGTGTGCAAGAGAGAGAAACCAAAAAGAGAGAAAAAAAAGTTGAAAAATACGCAAAAAATGGCTTTTTATTTGATTTCATCTGACATTTTTAAAATCAAATTTTAAAAAATAACATATATCAAAACTAAAATTTAAAAATGTGACATTCTCTTAATTATTAAACTATGAGTGATTTTTATCAAAATCTACATTTTAATTGTGACATATAACATAATTAACTCCAGCCGAGATCACAATTTTCTGTATATATAATTAATATAATAACTTTTAGTTAAAGGTGGATTGAACTGATTTATGCTCCTTGCAATGCATCTCCAACCATCTATGCCTCAATTCATTTAATATGTCACAGGTATTGATATTAACGTGTGCCTTCCACATCTTAAACAAAGGATATGCCCTAAAAAAGTGGTATTGGATCATGAAAAAGCAACCATTTTACAGATTTTATGTATCTCTTTTCCACTTTTTTT
Organism: Flueggea neowawraea; assembly: GCA_948243855.1. Taxonomy (NCBI): domain Eukaryota; kingdom Viridiplantae; phylum Streptophyta; class Magnoliopsida; order Malpighiales; family Phyllanthaceae; genus Flueggea; species Flueggea neowawraea. Next base: position 7,746 of record CAODLS011304728.1, on the reverse strand, counting down.
TTAGTTATACTTTTTTTAAAGCAAAAAGGGTAGTGAACGTATTTTACTTTTTTGTATTTTATTTCAAAAGATATTTATCTTTGACACAAAAATGTATTAAGATAATAAAATCAATTTAAAAATTAGATGCTATTGGATTATTTGTATATGACATGTTTTTGTATATATTTATATTGTAATTCTAGAAATCGTATTTTTTTCTACTTTTGTTGTAGACTATATCCTTAACGATTGTTAAACTCATCTGCTGAAGTATTATCCGTTTTGCACTTATTCACTATAAATTTGAACTCTCATGGTCTTTTTCTTAAAAAAGAGCATGATATTGATTTGAAAAAAAATGATATTTATAAGCGATAATTACTCTTAACTCTTAATAAATATGAGATCATGATACTATAATTCTATAATTTATTTAAATGTATGAGAGCATGGCACTTTTAAGTATTAAAACTTACCTTTCTAAATATTGCCGAATTTAACTTCAACTCACAATAATGATAAAGTAAAAGGAAGAAGTTCACCAGACAATAAAAAAACTTTATTGAAAAAGTTTTCACTTTATTGATTCAATTATTTAGCTCAATTCCACCGTAATTGGAGTAGAACGGATGGATACAAGTTTGATCCAAGAGAAACCACCCAACTGTCATACATAAGAAGTTAGAATCGATGAGAGATCGGTCCAAAATTGCTAGGCAACTTAATCTATATACCTTATTCCATCTGGACTTTAAATATTTATTTAAAATATATTAGATGAAATTGAGAATCTTGTATATTTTATTTCTTAAATAAAAATACAACCCTTCAACAAGAATTGGCGAACTTGATGAATCCGCTAGTCGACCAAACTTACGTTTTGGATTTACTTTAAGTTATGCAAAAATTGTGTATATAATCATATACTGTGAAAGAAGTCCGTCGTTTTAAAAGAAACAATGAGTTTTTGATCTTCAATAATTTTAGTTTAAACTGTAAAATATTTCTTTGTAAGTCGACAATCAATTTATGGCTTCTAGCGGTTACAGACTAACAGTATCCATATCCATAAAAAAAATTATACATTATCATTTTTATTTCAATAATATCCTATGAGTAAATCAATTAATAATTTTTTTTCCGTCATAAACATTAATACAATAAATATGTTCTAGAAAGTTTCTCTTTTTTAATGAGTAGTAGCCAGCTCTGATGTTTTAAGTTTTGAGAAAGCAGAAAAAAAAAAACAGAAATGTTTTTTCTCCCTTTAGGATTCTATACATCCAAATGTTTATGTACTATACGTAAAATAAAATATGGGACATGTGAGTTGCATTAATCAGCATTAACTGAAGAATTGGAATATTGCCGAAATTGGGTAGTTTAATTAGTAAATATTCACATCTAAAATTAAGAAATTTTAAATATAAACTTAAAAAATATTTAAATATTTCATGATTATTATGGAGATTAATCTCCCGGTTAAATAAAAAGAAGAATTGGGACATTACAAAACACTACTTGTGATCACTTACGTAAACACATGAACTCTTGTGACTCCTTATCTCCACGTCCAACACAGTACAATAGTAACATTAAATCCTTTTGCCTATAAATAACACAACCACGTCTTGGTTTTACGTTACTACTAAGCAAGACGTACCATTTAACTGAAGAATCTATACAGTAACAAAGAAGGAAAAAGACCATGCCATCAATCGAAGCTCTAGCGATGGCGGGCGTGGACTGGGAGGAGTGTGGCATCAACTCGGCCGACAGAGAGCGCAGAGATCCGATCTATCTTCTCGCCGACCAGAGTCGGAGCCAAGGAGGGGAACGAAATGAAGACAAGGACAAGTTGATGATAATTGAGCAACACTCTCAAGTCAAGAACAAGGTGGAAGGATGGGCTAAAGCCACAGCTTCTTCAGCTAGAGGGAAATCTATTAGGTCATAGTATCTTTCTAATTTTTTTTATAGATAATTATAACGACGACTCCATCGATCCCTTTGTTTCTAAGTGTGTGTGAACATTATGTTTATTTGTATCTAAGCAGTGACTAAGAATACATACATTTTTTTGGTACTTATCAAAAACAAAAACAATACTGTTTTTTATTATATCTAAGATTTTCCTTTGGATGAAAACCCAGTCCGAAATAGGGAAAAATATCTTTTTGTTGTTTCTAGTATAGAGTTGGTTACGAGCTTTGGAGATTCTCGAATTAAAATGAATAACCAATCTGAACTGTACTGGAATCGAAAAATTTTGTTGACTTTTAATTTTTTCCGAATTAAATCACTTGGTTCTTAATTTATACTCATACCAAAAATTATTCTAAACTGTACTGAACAATAACTTTGGTTTTCAAGAATATCTCCTATTTTCTAAGAAAATCTCCTAATTCATTCAAAAAAGTTTTTCCACCATAAAAAAAAAGAAGATTTTTGAAGATTATCTTACTTAAGAGTTGAGCTTCAATAAACGGTCCAACTTTTTTAAAAAAAAAAGAGTATGGTACCTCTAGATTTTATTAACAACCCTCAATTGTGATGAAAAAAACTGTAATTACATAGCAAAACATTAAAGAAGAGATTCCATATCTAAACACAGAACAAAAGAGGGAACTAATCTACCTCACCCCATGGCTGTCTCTATGCAGAATGCTTCTCAGACCTCTTGGCGGATGCAGAAACTCATGATAACCCCTAGCAAATAAATGTCCCTGTTAGCTAGAAAGTCCAACTGGGTTTTCTTTTTTGGGTATAGGAGCTATGTCACAATAATGGTATCACATTCCTGATATGAATTTTTTGTATTAAATTTCAAAATCAACCTCTTAATACGAAAATATTTTACAACTTTATAATAAATTTTAAAATTTAAAATATTACATTATCATTATATATGATTGTTATATATAAAAACAACAATTATATATATGCACTATATTTCCAATAAGTTAAGTTGTTCAAATTATTATTGTATATAACTAATAAATCATGAAATTAAAAAAATTACATTTCAATATAAAATGAAATAAAGACTAAAATTGTGCATTTTACATATTAATTATTAAAAAATAATAAATACATATTTTTAGTGTATATACATATATAAACAAATCTAAAATCGAGTTTGTTCGCAAGTTTATTATCAAACTTGTTTGTTAGCCTATTAGGAAGCATGTTTACAAGTCTATTGAGTCTATTCATGAGTGTACCATTGAGCCTATTCACATCAAGTTTCATAATTTTTTTTTAGTTTCACTCGTTTATATGTCAAGTTAATTATAAACAAGTTTTTGTTGAGCAGAACGTTGTAAACAGTTCGATTCATGTACAACCCTGACGACAACCGCTTTCTTGGTAGCTAGTTGATTATTAAAGAGAATAAGAACAAGTTCGAGGGAAAAAAAAAAAGGAGGAACAAGCATAAGTTCAAGAAGGGAAAAAAAACAAAAAGAAAAGTGCAACGAGCACAAGTTGAAGGGGACAAAGTTGCAACAACGTCAACTGTCGAGTCAAGCCGCAAGTGAACTCTTCCGCTTGCATCATTTTTGCATGTAAATTGTTCAGACCTATTTAGTTTGAAATTTTTAAAAAAATTAGAAAACAAATATAGAAAACTAGAAAATATGTTCAAAAATTTGGAAACTTTTTCGAATATTGTTCAGTTTTCAATAAAACAGAAACAAAATAGGAAAATGAAAAAAAATAAGAAATAGTTTTTGAAACTAAACAGGGCTTTAAATTCTAAGTGGGAAAATCCAGTTAATATTTGCTACATATACATTGACGTGGCCTTTACATCACCAATCCTATAATTAAATGGCGTGCGCTATAATTACAATACTTTACAAAGTTGGTATATTAATTTGTTATGAAACAAATTAGAGCCCCAAGAATTAACAAAAATTAAAAAATTCTTAGCCAAAATTATTTGTTTAAACCATTTTTTGCGTGCCAATTTGCATCCTACAACTGGTTAATTTTACCTATTGTAACTAAATTTTAAATTTATAGTCACGACTCGAAATCGGACCATAACCAACATATAAAACGAACTGAACCGAAAGTTTAACCAATCTCGCACAAGTATCAGAGAACGAAACTTATATCTCAGTTTCTTATTAATCAAATAAAAACTATTTAACAAATAACAGTTTAAATAAATTTTTTTTGATAATAATAAAACATAACCAAATTTTAAAATACAAAACAAAACATATATTCAGAGGTAGTTTGTAAACCAATATATTATCAAACATATACAAATTATAACCCACTATCCGGTGTAGACCATCTAACATACTGATGATTTACCTGAATAATAGGGCACTCACTGCAGACAAATGCACCTCACTGAGCATGAAGGACCGAATACTTACTATTAACAGAACCTGAAAAATAAAACAGAAATAAACCAGAAAAGAAATGGAGTAAGAATCCAGTGAGAGATAATACTTCAGGACGGCTCCAGGTCTCACACAAATTGTTTCGAAAACCTTTTCAAAAACTACCACAGGTAATATACCCTTATACATATGTATACACTCTAATACTTATAGTAGCATTTCAGAAATATTATTTCGAAAACCTTCGCAGACAAGGCAACAGTAAACGATCAGTCACACTAGGAAAATAATTTAGTAGACCAGATGAAATACTTAGATTTTTCCAAAGCAAAATTGGATAAAATATTTTCTCCAAAAATATTTATTCAGAACAATAGGGTTGAAAACCAAACATAATACTTGCTTTCAAAAACTTTTGCCGAAATCGTAATATGACTGAATATCTGATCAAGACGGAACTGAACTGAATAGATGTGGGTTGAGCCACCCGATATATAACTGATGTGGCTACGCCACCTAATGCTAATCTCGTGTGTTTGCGCTAGTCACACGGGTTACCCCTACTCTGGTAACTGGGCACTAACTGATCAATGGTATATCATAGGCTACGCATAACTCTCGTAGCTAAAGTGTTCCAAATCATAAAATACTTATTCAGAAAACTTATATCTTAAAAATAATTCTACTGAAAACTTATAAAAAACACAATTAAAGCCAAGCAGGCAACATGCGGAAAAAACAAATCGTTAATAAATCTTTCTCATTTTCAAAAGCAAATACTGAGCAGAAAACGTTCCAAATACTAAACAGAGTTCTTGTTTTCAGATAGAAATATTTATTATGGAAATCATAACAGATTTTAAAGAACTGAATACTTGGTTTAGAAAACATACCTTTTTCATACGGAGATACTTTTCACAGAAAACATACCAAATTTCAAAAAAACTGATTATCTAGTACTGAAGTACATACTTATGTCAAAACAGAATGTTCATTCCAGAAAAGCATAAAAATATTTCCAAAACCACTTCTTAGTTCGAATTACATACAGAAGTCAACACTTAAAAAACATATAACTTTAGGAGATACAGCCTATGTGCTTGAAGTTGTTATCCACTCACCTGGATATCGAGCTAATAATCCAGTCATAATCCACTAGTGAATGGTTAGTCACCTCAGAAACTGAGCTGAGAACAAAGATTTATGACATCAAAGTCAAATATTGTACTGTGGCATTACTGAATATGTATGCAATGCAATGCATGATCCAACCTAGGCCATTACCAGAAATCCTATTTCTATCGAAATCCAAATGCTCGTGCGATAGAAAATATCCTCAAAAATACCAAAAATTCATATTGATCAATACCCGATGATTCTAGCCACAAAAATCAACTCTAATCATCCTCGGAAACTTGAATCTATGATTGGTTTCTCAAAGACAACAAGAAATCGTCAAAAATCTTAACAAACCCGAACCAAACCCTGGCCCAGTTAATAACTCAACAAATCTTTCAAACCCAAGCTTAATCTAGGTTCCTATGACCTCAAACAATCTTAATATAGCAATATCTAATAATCATTCCAATAGAAATCAGCAAATCTGACTCAAATTTGCCAAACTGTCACCAACCGAACTCATTTATGAACAACCTCAAATCTCTACAATCACACTAAATCTAAGTGTTTCTAGTTTCGATCCATCAGGATCTAACACCCTATAACTTCCTTTTTGACTGAATCACTCAAATCCAAAAGCCTAGGTCAAACTGAACCAAAATGAGATGCAGATATTTAGAGCATGAATGAGTGAAAAGAAGAGAATATGACGGTAATCTTACCTCCAGAGATGATAAAAAATGTTGGGAGAGCAAGGACGAAGTCAGAGGAATGATATGAGAGTAAGAAAAGGAGAAAATGATGAGTAACGGACGAAGGTCGAGGGAGGGGGTATTTATAAATCCACCTCGCCTAAACACAGCGTTTCACTCATTTCAGCATTTTCTGGCCTCATTAAAGAGCGTTGTACACCATCTATGCACGTAAAATATGTTCAACGTGCTTAGTTCCTCACAAAGCATTTGTAGACGACGCTCAACAACTCTCGGCTCAAACCCAGATCAACATCTACGTGCGTAGTTCCCTCTACAACGCACGTTGACGACTTGAAACCCTATGGATCATTCCCAAATCATGATCTACGTGCGTGGCTCCTCCTACAACGCACATAGAAGGCTTACACTGCCCCCAAATCATCCTGAATCATGCTCAACATGCGTAGATACTCTTGCTATACACGTAGATAACTTCCAACAAGCTCTACGCGTTGTAAGCCATAATTCCCATCACTCCTGGGACCTAACAACATCCAAACTTACAAATGAATCATCTCAAACTTTTCAGAATCAAGTTGGAATGAATTACGATCATTCGGAATCGAATGACGTTCCACCAGAGACTTTGTCGGAATTGGTCGGAACACTACAGAGAATTGGTCGGAACGCTACAGAGAATTGATCGAAAAAGGACGAGGTATTACAATTATGATTGGCCACCATAGTTGTAGTTTTGACAAATCTAGTTGATGGATCGAAAGAAGAAGGCTAGGTGAAGTCAACATCCATTACACTTGTTAGGTTATGTAATCAACATATTCATGCCAACAAAGTGTTCGATAAAATTCCTGAGAGAGCTTAACAAATCTAGTTTAGTTAGGTGAAGCCGAAAAGACTCTCTTAATAAATGTAGACATAGCCTAAATGAACTTGAAAAAGGCTTTAGGCGATAAAAGCGAGAGAACACTCAGTATCCCATAACCCGTTAATAAACGTAGTAATTAGGAGTCTTAGTCGAATCTCAAAAGTCCTAACATTCTTTATATTGTTTTTTCATTATTAAAATACGAAAAATTAATTCTCTTGCATTTATTTTCTTTTAAGAATCGATCACATTTAGTCTCATCCCTATGGATACGATAACCTTAGAATACTCTTTGGTAAAACTACAATCGACTATCGTGTGTTTGCGATAGAATCGATCAGTGAACACACATCCACAACACAAAATTCCAAATGAGATAACCAAGATATGTCGAGGGAAAGAAGCATGCATAACATATAACATAAACCATTCATAACATAAACATATAACATAGGATATAAGAGATCTAAATAGTCAAATAAATAACAAGGTTAGAAAATTAAAATACACAACAAGTAAAGTTCATAGAAAATGCAAGTGATGCATATGAAAATGTCGATCCATATGGTGAGAGGCATCAAAACGTAGAATTCATTGCATATGAGCAGAAGTGGCGGATGGTGAAAAACAACTAATCTTATCCCAAATTTTGTGCATCAAGTCCAAAACTATCCCTAATACCTTTTCCATAGTGCTAACCTTAGAA
>CAODLS011304470.1:0-13945 GCA_948243855.1 Flueggea neowawraea | reverse complement strand
CATGAAAGCTACTTTTGACATTGACCCATGAAGTGCTTTCGTTGCGGGCTAGTCCAATAAATGTTCCCTAACATATATATGTGTTCTAAGTGATATCCCATATCCATAATCAGTAAAACATTATCCTCTTAGCAATATACTAACCTTGGCTTGTTATCATTCCCATGATAACAACCGATTAGGGACATTTAGAATAATATTCTTTTTACCTTATGGTTTTACTATCAAGTCACACTCGATGACATAAGAAAAAATAAACTATTCATAGAAGTTTTATCACCATAAAAAATAATATTTCATAGATATGAAATGAAATGCCTTTTTATTAAATAATAAATGTGACAACAATGTATATAAATGATTGGACTAGGGCACAAAATTAACAATCTCACACTTGCACTAGTCCCAATCAGGAACGAACCTAATACCTAAAGACATAATGTGTCTTTCATGTTTTGGTTCAGGGAGAGCCTTTGTCAAAGGATCTGCTATATTGTCATTAGTGTCAACTCTACATATCTTAACATCTCCTCTTTTGACTATCTCTCGAATAAGGTTGAAAAGTCTAAGTATGTGTTTGGTTCTTTGATGTGATCCTTGGTTTGAGCAATAGCCCCATTTTTATCACAATATAAGTCTATTGGGTTTGCAATGCTTGGGACAATATCCAAACCAGTAATGAACTTTTTGAGCCAAACAACTTCCTTTGTGGCGTCCAACGCGATTATGTACTTAGACTTTGTAGTAGAATCGACCACAGTGTCTTGCTTGGAGCTTTTCCAGCTAACAACACCTCCATTCGAACAAAACACGTAACCAAATTGTGATCTAAAACCATCATGGTCAGACTAAAAGCTAGCATCAGTGTAACCACTTAGGACTAGTTCACCTTCTTGTCCTTCATAGACCAAGAAAACATCCTTAGTTCTTCTCAAGTATTTGAGGATATTCTTGATTGCAGTCTAGTGAATTTCACCTGGATCGGACTGGAATCTACTAGTCATGCTCAAAGGAAAAAAGACATCAGAGCGCGTACAAAGCATGACATACATGATGGATATAATGGCAGAAGCATATGGAATCCTATTCATGTAATCTTTAACTTGCCTTATTGTAGGACAACCCGCCTTGCTTAAAGGCTTTCCAAGAACCATGAGAATCATTTTTTTCTTGGAATTTAACATGCTAAACCTCTTTAGCACTTTATCAATGTACACATTTTGACTTAGTCCAATTAGCCTCTTGGATCTATCTCTACAGATTTGTATCCCTAAGATACATGAGGCTTAACCTAAGTCTTTCATTACCAAACAATTTCCTAACCAAGTCTTGACACTCAGCGAAGTTGGAATGTCATTTTCAATGATCAAAATGTCATCAACATACAGTATTAAGAACACTACTGTACTCCCACTAACCTTCTTATATACACAAGACTCATCTTCATTGTTGATGAATCCTAACTCTTTGACTGTTTCATCAAAACAAATATTCCAACTTTGGGATGCTTACTTCAATGGTTTGTGTTATAGATTCAGACTCCACAACATCTTGTGAGTCATCTTGAATCTCTATTCTATCTTTAACAGCTATTTGTGGCTTTTTTATTTCTTCTAGAAGTACTTTACTCCAACTAATCCTTTTGGAATAAACTCCTTATCCAAAAAGGCACCATTTCGAGCAACAAATATTTTGTTCTCGGATCGATTATAAAATTAGTATCCCATTGTTTTATTTGGATACCCCACAAATATACAATTTTCAAATTTAGGTGCTAACTTTTTTGAAACTTGACATTTCACAAAAGTTTCGCATCCCGAAATCTATAGAAAAGATATTATGGGTTTTTTCACATTCCATATCTCATATGGTGTATTTTCAACCACTTTAGATGGAATTCGGTTAAGTATAAAGGCTACAGTTTCTAAGGCATAACCCTAAAACGAGACTGAAAGATTTGTTTGACTCATGATTGATTGAACCATATCCAATAGAGTTCGATTTCTCCTTTTGGACATGCCATTCCATTGAGGCATTATAGGAGGAGTAAGTTGTGAGACAATCCCACACTCTTTAAGATGATTGTCAAACTCTTGGCTTAAATATTCTCCATCTCGATCAGATTGAAGTGCTTTGATATTATTGCCAAGTTGGTTTTGTACTTAACATTTGAATTCCTTGAACTTTTCAAAGGATTCCGATTTGTGTCTCATAAGATAGACAAATCCATACCTACTGAAATTATCAGTGAAGGTGATGAACTACAAATAACCTCCTCTAACACTTACACTAAAAGGTCCACATACATCAGTATGTATTAGGCCTAATAGATCATTGGCCCTTTCACATTTGTTTGAAAAGGACTCTTGGTCATTTGGCCTAACAAACAAGATTTGCATGTGTCAAATGATTCAAAATCAAATGAGTCAAGTAATCCATCTTTATAGAGTCTTGAGATGCATTTCTCACTTGCAAGACCCAAACGACAATGCCAAAAGTAGGTTTGGTTTAAATCATTTGATTTTAAGGTTTTATTAATGTTATAGATGGGCTTGCTTTGTTCCAAGTTTAAAACATAAAGACCAAAAGATAAGGTTGCAACACCATAAAATATGTCCCCATGATAGATGAAAAGATTATTATTGTTAATAATAAAATAAAAGTCATCATTGTCTAAACAAGAAACTGAAATGATGTTCTTACTCATAGCAGGAACATAATAACAATTCGACAATTGTAAAATAAGTCCACTAGGCAAAGTTAAATCATAAGTTCCTACGACTAATGCAACAACTCTTGCTTCATTGCCTACTCGTAGGTCTACTTCGCCTTTCATCAATGATCTAATATTTCTTAATCCCTGCAAGTTAATGTAAATATGAGCTCCACATCCAGAATCAAATACCCATGAGGTAGTAGTAGACATATTGATTTCTATAACAAATATACCTGAAGTAGAAGCCTCACTTCCCTTCTTCTTTAGCACTTCTAAGTAGAGTTTATAATTCCTCTTCTAATGTACATCTTCATGGCAATGAAAGCAAACTCTTTCTTTAACCTTGGTTATATTTGGTCTAGGCTTTGGAAAATTTGACTTGGATTTTCCCTTGCCTTTGCCAACAAACTTTGGCTTAGCCTTGCCTTGGTGTTTGCCTTTCCCGTTTAGTACCATAAGCATGTCTTTGGTCTTAGGAATGCTCTTCTCGGCATTCTTCAACATACCAAGTAACTCAGTGATGGACTTATCTATGTTGTGCATATTGTAATTCATGACGAACTGGTCATAACTACTAGAGAGTGACCCTAAGATCCTTTCTATGGCCAACTCCTTTGATAGAGGAGTACCAAGTCTCTTAAGTTGATCAAGATGACATTTCATCTTGTGAACATGTGCACTCACTGAAGTGCCAAGACTTATCTTGCACTCATTCAATGCCTTGTCAAGAACCTTTCTTGATGAGCTTGCTCTTGGAACATTTCCTTGAGATGCCTCATCATATCAAATGCCTCCATAGTTTCGAATTGCTTTTACAAATCTACAACCATTGTAGCAAGCATAAGACATGTGACGTCCATGGAGTCACTTAGATGCTTCTCATCAGCATCCTTTTGTGCTCTTGGGGCATTGGATGGAGGTATATGGGAAATGTTGTATCGAAGACATAACTCTTCCTTTTTTTGCTTAAGAACAATTCTTAAGTTTCAAGACCAATCAAGGAAGTTAGTCCCATTCAATTTATCCTTCTCAAGGATCAATTGCAAAAGAAAGGCTGATGTGTTATTATTTGTTGCAATTATATCTACATACAAAATATACGAAGATTAATAAGAGGTCTTTTGAAAACTCCCATTAAAATTAACATCCCTAAAGTTAATTCAAGTTTTCAACATAGTAGGTACAAGATCCATATTTCACTCAAAGTTAAGTCAGCTAAGCTAGTCCTTAACCTTAGCTATTTAGGTAGAAAATTCCTTTTCAATTATATCAAATATAACTCTTGTATTTATAGGGATTTTGACATCTCATGTCCCGACATTAAATCCCTTTCTATTCCCTAGACCTAAAACCATTTTGATAGCCATGTTAAGTCTAACCATAACCAAAATATGGATACCACCATTATCCACCCTTGCCTAACCAAGGTAATCGAGTGCACCCTGCGGAGGCAAAACCTACGTATTGACGAACAAGGGACAAACATTGATTATGGAAGACATTTTTCAACTTACTATTTGTAGGGATTTAGGTTTGTTGGTTTGCGTGGGATACAAAACAATTCATACAATTATGGCATATATGCATCACATTTATATATAGCATAATTTAAACGTGACATGACAAAGCCCAAATTTAAGTTGATCTCATAAGCCAATGTGAAAATCAAGGTAAACCTAGGGTGGTCTTTAATCTCCATTGCTACGAATGGCCTCCATCTTCTTTTACATACAATGTATATATAAAATCTATTCTAAAATAAGAATAGGCACACTCGCCAAAAAAAAAGACACGTAGGCCGTATTTGAAATAGGCACCTTCGACCAAAAATATTACAACCCATAATAAAAAGCCAATCAAATAGGTTTTATTGGGCTATGTCATGCACCATGCATATTGAATCATCATTCAAACATAATCACATTACAAACATCATGCAATTAGTCAAATAATTATGTTGATTAAACGTTGGATGTGAAAAGCAGTTTCACAAGCCGGTTGCGATGGGGTTTTAAATTCGCATTGCTCATGAAAGGAGTTGTTAATTTTTAAAACCCTAATTTGTTTTAACCTCATTAATACTTGGATCTCATAATCAAATTATAATCCAATTCATTGTTTGTAAATTATTACAAAACCACATATACGAAAACCCTAAACGGCTTTCTATGTGAATCTTAACATCCTATGTAAATTCAACAACATCAAACATATTCGGCCTTCACAAATAAAATTCCCAATTTTATCGTACTAAATTAAATCCTAACATTTATCATTAAATCAGCAAGAACATCATAAAATGTAAACCAAGGCCGAATTATTCAAACAATCACAATTATATCACATAAAAAAGAATCGGTTATGTTCATTGTGCAACCTCGCTCTAATACCACTGTTGGAATTCATAACTAAAATATTAAATTCATATAAGGATAAAGCAACAGAAATAACAAAAAATTTTCATCCTAGAATTCTGTCAAAGATCTATGCACATCAATATACACTATTAGGGTTAGGATTTTTACCTTAAAACCAAAGCTCGATTGAATGAATGAATAGAGTGTTGATGTAGCTTTTAGTATAAACTCGAAACCCTTTCCACCACGTTGCCTTTGGACGAACGTGACCAATGGTATTCACACAAACGAAACTCTTTTGGATTGGTGGAGTGCACTAGCACTTAGAATCTCTATTCTAATTCTCACAAATAATTTTCTCTCTTTATTTGTGACACTCACAAATTTGGCCAAGCCATACAAATCCTATTTATAGCCATATAGGAACCCTAAAGAGGCACACTAGATTTTGCTCAATTCTTGTCCTACAAGAACAAGGATTCCTAATTCAAAAAACCTCTTCACAAATTTGGCACCCTCTCCTACAAAATAGGGAGAAAATTCGGCCATCACTCCAAAAAAATAGGAGAGCAAATTTGGCCTACATACACCAAACCCTAGTCCTTTTTGAGCTAGGTTTTCCATACCTTGTCCAACAAGTATAAGGATTCCTAATCCTATTTAGTGTGTGCTGAATTTTATAAGGCTTTTCTATGTTTATTGGGCTTTTATTTTCATGATACATTATCATTAAATAAACCACTTTATTAATAATAAGCATGGGCCGAATTTATGTCACACATAAGTTTACCCAAACAATATTAATAAGTGACTTATATTAAAAGCTTATTACATTAATAGATAATATCTTTTATCATAAATAAGATATAAAATATAAAATCCTGAATTATTAATAATTAATCAAAATAATTATCTTAATAATTCATTTACCAAAATAGAGATTATTTGTAATCCAATCCAATTCGTTCTAGTGTGTGACCCAATAAGTCAACTCGAAATTGGCAATAGGCCTCGTCCCAAAAAAATTGAGCCCAAAGTCCATCTCCGGTATCTAGTAATACATTATGGCAACCTAAAGTTGAGTGGCATCAGTGATATGGGTTAACCTTTAACAGTTTGATATTTAGTCCTTTTGTCTCACGATATCTCTATTAAGCATAAGACATGGTTACATGTCAACCTTATATAGCTTAATGTGTTTCTTAATCCCAAGTAGATTAATATACAAATGACATTGATAAACCCTTTCATCAATTCATTTGAGTATGCATACATTCCATCAATCCTACTCATCAAGTGGCCTAAAGACATCACTCTTCATAAGAGGAAAAATCCATCACTCTCACTGCTCTACAAGATTAATGATATATCCAATCATGGCCTTTATTGTCATCCTATTACGGATGACATTTGACTAAGTCAAAACATGCGATTTGTCATGTAGGAGTTGATAGTGAGTTTCAGTCAGAGGACTCAAACATCACCACTGCATGAAAGGTACTTGTGACATTGATCCATGAAGTGCTTTAGTAGCGGGCCAGTCCAATACTTGTTCCCTTTCATGTATCTATGTTCTAAGTGATATCCCATATCCATAATCGGTAAAACGTGATTATCCTCTTAGCAACATACTAACCTTGGCTTGTTATCATTTCCATGATAATAATCGATTAGGGACATTTAGAATAGTATTCCTTTTACCTTATGGTTTTACTATCAAGCCACACTCGATGATATAAGCAAGAATAAACTATTCATGAAAGTTTTATAGTCATAAAACAATATAATATCTCATAGATATGAAATGAAATGCCTCTTTATTAAATAATAAATGTGATGACAATGTATATCAATGATTGGACTAGGGAACAAAACTAACATACGCTTCCTACCATACACAACCTCATAAGGCACCATTTCATTGCTTAAGTGGTGCGAGTTGTTATAAGAAAACCCTACCAATGGGAAGTGGGAATCCAAACTCCTAGCAAAATCCACAGCGCACGCTCTCAACATATCCTCCAAAGAGGCATCTGCTGTAACAATCCAAAAGGATGCTGGTGCTCAAACTTAACCTACTAATAGGTCAAATATCTACTAACAAACTCAGCTATGTGCTTCTTCATCCCTGACCACCAATAAGACTCTTGAAGGTCTTGGTACATCTTAATATACCCCGGGTGAATAGAATATGCAGAACTGTGACCTTTGGTCATAATCTCTTCGTGTAATCCACCAGAGGATGGTACACATAACCTCAAACTGAACTAAAGGACTCCTAAATCATCAACACTGAAGCCCACCACTTTTGATGATTTGAATTTCTCAATCAAACTCAAAATCTTGGTATCCTCCTTCTGAGCATCTCAGATCGGATCCAAAAAAATAGGTCTCATATCGACATGACCAAGCAATGCCTTAGAATCATCAAATTGAAGTACAACTCCACTCCTCAACAAACTCTGCCACTCTGACACTGTTTGTCATCTCTCAACTACGATGTGAGCTAAACTCCCCATCGACTTCCTGATCAAAGCATCAACAACCACGTTAGCCTTACGAGAATGATATGATATGGTGCAATCATAATCCTTCAATATCTCTAGCCAATGTCTCTACCTCAAGTTCAGGTCTCTCTGCCCAAAATGTACTTT
Organism: Flueggea neowawraea; assembly: GCA_948243855.1. NCBI lineage: Eukaryota > Viridiplantae > Streptophyta > Magnoliopsida > Malpighiales > Phyllanthaceae > Flueggea > Flueggea neowawraea. The sequence goes on along the minus strand of CAODLS011304470.1, from coordinate 6,218 downwards.
AGACTCTTATGATCCGTAAAGATCTCAAAAGTCTATCCGTATAGATAATATTTCCAAATCTTGAGAGCAAACAATACAGCTAGTAACTCCAAATCATGTGTCAGATAGTTCTATTTGGGCCTCTTGAGTTATCTTGATGCATAGGCAATCACCTTGCCATGCTGCATCAATACACAACCTAGGCGAACTCTCGATGCATCAAAGTACATCGCCAAACCTCTAGAACCCGACGGTAAAACCAACACTGGTGCACTCGTCAAGAGCTCCTTCAACTTTTGAAAACTATCCTCATATCTGTCAGACTAAACAAATTTAACTCCTTTTTGAGTCAATTAAAACACAGAAAACTTTGAATCTCTATAGCGGTCTTAGGCCTCTCTCAATGGAGTACATCCTCTACCTTCTTTGGATCAATCAATATACCATCTCTCGATACCACGTGTCCAAGAAATGTGACCTACTCAAGCCAGAACTCACACTTAGAGAACTTAGCGTAAAGCTGATGTTATCTCAAAGTTTGCAAGACTGACCTCAAGTGATTCTCGTGCTCGTTCCTACTCTTCGAGTAGATCAAAATGTCATCAATGAAGATAATCACAAATAGATCTCGATACGATCTGAACACTCGGTTCATCAAATCCATAAATACTGTAGGAGCATTCGTCAACACAAATAACATCACTAAAAACTCATAATTCTAGTATCTAGTCTGAAATGCAGTCTTCGGAATATCTTCACCTCGGATCCTCAAATGGTGATATCCTGACCTCAAGTCAATCTTAGAAAACCACTGTGTACCCTACAACTGGTCAAACATATCATCTATATTCGGAAATGGATATTGGTTCTTCACCGTTTCTTGTTCAGCTGTCGTTAATTGATGCACATACGAATAATATCGACGCACCCCAAGGTGAGACGCTCAGTCAAACAAATCCCTTGTCCAATAACTCTCTCAATTGAGTCTTTATCTCCTTCAATTCTACTAGCACTATCCGATACGGTTGGATCGATATCAGATCGGTACCAGGCTGCAACTCTATAGCAAACTCGATCTCTCGATCAGGTGGAAATCCAGGTAACTCCTTGAGAAACACATCAAAAATCTCCCGAACCACTGGTACGTCTCCAACCCTCAACTCTTGTCTCTCTGACCCAACCAAAATAAAGGAAAAATATGCTCATATCCTCGGTGGGTCATCTTCTTTACTCTAGTAGCTGATACATAACTTTGTACCACACTATCTTGCTCACCCTGATAAGTAAACTTAATCCAACCAGGCAACTAAAAGCATACTCTCTTCGTAAAACAATCTAGATTAGCATGTCAAGTCGATAGCCAATCCATACCCAGTATGACATCAAACTCCTCAACGTCTAATATGATTAGGTGGAATGTCAGCTCAAGCCCATCAATGGCTAACACGCAACTCTTAACCTCTAAACCAGTCAGAATCTTGCAGTCCAAAGACGATGACACTTCCAATAATTCTTCCAACAGATGCAACACTAAAATCGCATGCTCAACAAAATATGGTGTGACAAAAGAATGCGATGCACCAGTACCAAATAACACATAAGATAAAGAACCAGAAATAGATAACATACTAGTCACTGTAACATTGGAAGTCTGCACCTCCTGACATGTCAAATGGTAAACACGAGCCAGCCCCCTGTGGCAGAATTGCTCTGACCATTTTGTACCCTGTCTAATCAGGCTACGACTCCCAGAACCTGCCGTACCTCTACCTACACCCCTACTAGCTCCAGCGCAAGCGGTGCATGTACCTCTGACCATTAACTGTACCATTTGTTATCCTATACCATAATTCATGGGACAATTAGAAAATTTGTGTCCCGAATGCCTACAGTGGAAACAAAGGCCTGCTGCTCTTCTATATACTTTAAAGTGTCTCTTTCGATAAGTCTCGCAAGATGGAAGCGACCCTCCAAAACTCTGGCTATGCCACACTAGCACTTTGGGAACTATGTCCCTGCATCTTCCATCTAGAGGATTGTCTATGCCTCTGCTCAGGCTGACTTATCTGTCCTCGACCTTGCTGGCCTTCAGATGTACCCTCATTCTCTACCCTTTTGGGCTCCCTCGGACGTCTTTCGTCCTGATACTCCATACCTTTTGTAGCCTCCACAATTTGCGATACGGTATGCAAGTTCTGAGTCCCTACCACTCTGCTAATCCTGAGCACTAACCCATTCAGGAACTTTCTTGCCAGAGCCTCCTTGATTCTGGTCTCCGGTGGTGTATACCGACTTAACTCCCAAAACTAGTCCTCATACTCTGTCATTGACATACTCGACTCTTGCTCAAACTCATTAAATTGATCTGCCTTCTTATCCTTCATACTTTAGGGAAGGACAAACAGTGAGCTCATTCTTGAACTCATCCCAAGAAGTGCTCCTACTTGATCCCATGCCCTGCCACCATTTGGTCACTCGGTAATCCAATAGAAATGTTTCAATTATAATCCTTGAAGTATCATTAGTGAGCTCTATCATATCAAGACACCTCTTAACTGTGAAGGAAAAATCCTGGGGATCATCTCCCATCACACCCGTAAATCTAGGCAAAGCGAGCTTTAGGAACTTGGTGAGACGAGACTTAACGTCTAATTGTGGCACTGTTGGAGCTAAAACATGAGTTTTGGTGCAGTTGCCTCAGGGTGAGGTGGAATTGGCGAATCAACCACTGGCGAAATTGGCTGACCTCAGATAGTTTGTCCGATCAAGAGTGCCTCCATCTACAAAAGAACCTGGGTGAAGTGCTCAAGTGGATCTATCAGAGCTGCAGATGGTGTTTGCTACTAAGGCTAAGGTACATAGACCTCAAAAAATTTGTGAGCATCATGCTGGTCATACTGATCATCTATAGAATGAGAGATGGCCTCATCAGGTACGCATCTAGGCCTTTTGCGGCCTTTACTGCGACCTCTACCGTGGCCTCTCCCACGACATCCATCCATATCTACATGCATCAAACAAAATCGTATATGCAATGTCAATGCAAGTGCTCTTCATAGTATCGACTCAAAGATCAAAGGGTATACAGAAGCAAATCAAACTGACTTAATCAAATATACCTATGCTCAGTATCGACCCCATACTTACGAACCTAGGTCATTGATACCACCTTTGTCATGATCCATTTTTGGACGATGACCGGCATACAAGGCGAACCATCTATGAGAGCCCAACCCTTCTCGTACAAGCCTCAAAGATCAAAAAATACTACCCCAAATGTTTAATTATTATTTAAAACTTTAACAAAACATTTATCGTTTAAAATATAAGTAGTAAGATAAATATCATAAATCGAATAATCAACAAATCAAAAAATATATCGTGAGTGTAAAGTATCAAATACAAATGGAAAACCTGTAACCCTACAATATCCTGATGTAGAGCTCTAATAATACAAAAGAAGAGCCTAGACAAAAGGGCATCACTAACCAAAAGACGCCATACTGGTGGTCAAGTTGAAGAAGCCAAAATCTATGCACCTGAGATATAGGGATCAAAATAGATAGAGAAATAAAAGGGGTCAGGGCCCAGTGAGGAATAATACTCCAGACCGCCTCATACATGCCTCAAAAAGACTATTTTGAAAATAGTTCAAAACTACCACATGCGATATAATAGGATAAATATATAATTAAATATATACACGCTAATACATAGTAGCACTCAAAATCAGTTTCCAAAATGTTCGCAAACAAAGCAAACAACATGCACAAAAACTTGTCAAATCATTTTCAAAGTTAACACACATATCGTACATATGGGACCATATCAAAGGTGTGCATCCGGCACTAACAAAGGTGATGTGGACTACGCCACTGATCACTAGCAAATCATGTGTTGTATCATAACACATGGCTACCGACAACGCTGGTAGCTGGGCTTTCTCAAAGCATTGGTAAACCAAAGGCTACTACTACCTGTAGCACGGATGCCCCATATGCATTTATCTTGGTTTTTCCTTCCATTTTATGCATTTATTTTTGTTGGAGGCTTGTTGAACGAAAATAGGTTTCCTTGAGCTAGTGTTTTGGATTTGAGCTTGTTCTTGGTGAATGTGGATTAGATATTTGTTGTTTGTTGTTGTAGCTAGCCTAGGGGAGGCCGAAATTGTGATTGGTTTGGTTTTTTGGAGAAGGATGGATGTATGTTGATTATGGGTGGTGTAAATTCGGGTTTTAAGGAAAAATATGGTTTTTTGATGTTGTTTGATGAAATGGTTGTTGCATTCATGCATTTGGTACGACCATAGTACCAGTATCATCTTCTGATATTTGTTCTATCTGTATCTATTCTAGCTTTCTGTTTCTGCCAGCACGACCAGCCACCTATTAGGGCTTGACTGGAGTGTCAACTTTGAACACTAGGTAAGTGAAATGGAAGCTTCAGACACATATGCTGTGTCTGTTAGTGTAAGCCTTAGCCCCAATACATTGTATTTAGATTATATTATATATATTAGGAGGCATTGTTTTATCTCTTTATTATTATTGTGCATGCTTAATTTGATAAAACATCTATGGATAGTGATTCTTCTTAAGTTATCAAATATGTGATTTGAATAATAGAACCTTGAAGCATAAAATAATACTATTCTAAATATCCCTAGTCGATTATTGTCATGAGAGTGGCAATAAAACATCACTAGTATGTACTCTGTGAGAAGATCATGTTTTATGGGTCATAGGATATGAGATAACAATCAGAGAACATAGAAACATGTTAGAGAACAGTGTTTTGGATCGATCCGCTCATGAGAATACTACATGGTTGAAGGTCATAAGTATTTCTCATGCAATGCTTATACTTGAATCCCTTGACCTAAAATCACTATGGATTCTTGGGTGAGTCCTCGTATACTTTATCATACGCCTAACGTTATTCGTAATGAGTAACAAGTATGGGTATGATTGGGTATTCCATGAATCATGCTAAGGAACATGAGTGAAGTGAAGTGATTTCCCCTCTCGAAGAGAGAGAAGATATCACCGGCCACTTGATTAGTGAAACTGAGTAGTGTATGGCTACACTCAAATAAAATAATAAATGTTATCATTTGTTTGACTTATTCAGGATCAATAAAAGATCAAGAAATGTTTTAGCAATTAATAAGGGTGACTGATTACATGCCTTAGGTTAATCATGATATCTAGAGGCAAAAGGTTTTATAAGGTTGTAATTAAGTTATGTCGATTCGTAATTGACATTCATTTCAATTTGGGTAATCATAATGTCTTGCTAGAGACCAATTATGATTTATGTGTTTTAAATTAATTTGAACACATTGCCAACATTGAATGGACCTACAGGATCTCACACAATAAAATCTGGGTTAGGGCTAAAACTATTTTTCCTGCCCGACCATTAATTTATGTTAATGATTAAAAACATAATGAGATGGGCACAAGAGGAATTCATCACACGCATTAGGCCAAAAGGAATGAAGAATTCGGCCTAATGGATTAGTTAATTAAGAAGATTTAATTAATTAAAAGAGGAAGGTAGAGTCCTTGTTCAAGTAAGACTTGTAAAGGAATTTGAGATGCACTCCACTCCATATATTTGGCTAGGGTTTGGTTTGCAGATCTCTCCAATTTTCTCTCTTTACTTTTCTAGCCGAAACCCTAAAAGAGAAAAGAAGAGAATTTGATTCTTTTTTACTCACTCTAGGTTTAAGGTTCGGTCACCATTCCAAAATAGGAGAAAGAAAAATTGTTTTTCTTTTCTCTCAAAAAATCGAATTTCTCAAGGCTTGAAAAGGAGCTTTGGAGTGCTAGCACACATAATCCTAACCTATGTATTCGTGTGTGTGTGAGAGTAGAGGGGAGTAGTCTTTTGACAGTCCCTTGTCAATTCCATTCCAAAGAAACAAAGGAGAAACAATTCGGCAATCCCTATTTTGTGAAACAACAATTCGACACTCCATTCAAGGGTACAAAATTCGGCCTTTAATCAATTACGTTTACATACATGGATCTTGGCTTGTTTCTTGTGTGAAAGTTTGTGTTTTTTCGCTGTGTTTGATCTTTGATTATTACACAATTTTCTAACTCGAGTTGTATAGAGGTCACACAACTCGAGTTGCATTCTTCACTTACTCGAGTTATCCACTCTCCAAACCACTAACATTGCACGAAATGTGCACTCACGTAATTCGTTATTCTCGAGGTTCCACAACACCT
>CAODLS011304468.1:0-12343 GCA_948243855.1 Flueggea neowawraea | reverse complement strand
ATTTAGTAAAGGACTTGGTTGCAAAAGGACTAGTAAATTTGAGTACAAGTTTCACTTGAAGAAGTGAACTTGAGTCCATGCGAGACGACATCGTAAGATCCGTTAATAAAAGCCTACAAGGAATAAGTTCCTTAAGACCCGTATGACACACGAAGTGTGTAATCCCTTAAAACATGATCTTAAATAAGATTATTGTAGGCAATACATGAGCGCAAATATTGAGAGTTGACATTTGTTGTAGCGTTATGTGTGAAAGCATGTTGGACAGAGAAGTAACCCACTCACAAGGGTGTTTACCTTAGTTTTTTCAGCCCGTTGGTGGATGAACTAAGATGAGGCTGGTTTTGAACGTAGAGAGAGATCTTGAGCACGTTCATAATCAAGAGGCAGTCTTGCATTTTACAGTCGTGAGTTCATTGTAAAATAGCAAGAATAAGTTGTATGTAAAGAGTTATATGCCATAGGATGAATTCCTATGCCGATCATTAAATGATCAAATACTAAAATTGAGAGATTTTTAGCATATTCTGTCTTTAAACCAGAAATAATCCTGTCAAGTATGAATTAAGGTTAGATGGCGAAATACATAGTAACCGAAGCTTCTGTGTGGTGTTTAATGTCGTATAAACATGCGCTCCTCCAAGGGAAGGAAAGAACACCATAACACATGATCATACCATGTGTGTTATATACACGACCATAAGGATGAAAAAGATTGATAAATGATCTCACTTTTCCTAGTGTGAGACCTTGCCGTGAACATGTGGTTCTCGGTACTACCTACCTTTTGGACCCTTAACACATTCAAAACATGTAGTTAAGTTTGTCTACTCTAGCTTGTCATTAATGGTCATGATTGATTCGACCAAGCGTGTCAAGCTAGGAAAGTAAACTTAGCTATGTGGATTGTTTGGTGTAAGAGGTGAAGTTTGTTTCTAGACGTATTCACACTAGTCTCAAAAGTTTGCTTAGTCGACTCTCATGTAGCGTGGCACATGATGTGTGAACTATGAGTAAGCTTTCTTGAGATTGAGTAGTCCGAAAGCAGCGATTGTGTGGTTACGAACTAGGGGAAGACATACATTTCCAACAGTTTGTGCTACTGTTGCATACACTTTGGTAGAAAGAAGCTGCTCTATGAGAGAAGCCTTCTAGCAGGATTGAGATATGAGTTGTTAGATAACCCTAACATGTGTATAACAATTACGCTCTTATCGTATGCTGGTAGCGCGATCTATTTGCATGTATGACACGAGATCTTCATCATGATTGATATTAGTTCTATCATGATACATGACGAGTTAAGGTACCGTCATGTGCGAGTATGAGATGTTAGAAAATGCGATCCGCTCATGACGTGTGAACCAAACTCGGTCGGTCGAGGTGTGAACTAGGACCGTGGACCGAGACCAATTGGAAAGCCCAATTAAGAAGAACCAAACTCGGTTAGTTAAGGTGTGAACTGAGACGTGAACCGAGACCAATTGGCAAATCCAATTGAGTTAGGGATGAAATGGGCTCGTTGGGCCCATTAGCCCGTTTGGAAGGCTATATAAGGAGTCTTGCTCCTTTCCATTCTCACAACATTAACACACACACAAAGAGAGAGAGAGAGCTCTCAACTGGAAGATATAGAGGTTCAGTCTCCTATCCTGAGTCTTGCACAGATCACGTGTGACATCTAGACTGTGAAACAGCCGAGCACTTCTGTTGACATTTCAATTGTGGTTTGCTCGCAAGACCAACATGAAACTGGTCATGCTTCGCTGCTAGCTTCCGCTGAAATCGAGGTTAGTAAATTAAACCTATTTATTATATTATTTATTAGTTAAACCGATATAGAATTCCTTCATTTTTATTTAATTTCGAAAAGCTATCCTAACCGGATAGAACCTTATCTTCTCCTGAATTATTTCTCTATATCTTAAAACAAATTGTCAACTTCAAAATTAATAAAGATGAAAATTACATCAGCAGACCAACGAACAATAATATTCTTAGAACCCTCAGCCGCGCCGTCCAAATAATTCAGAATCATGTTTAATGTTTTTCTACAAATGAGGTTATCACATTTATTTTATTCGATAATATAAAGCAGAAAAAACAGTCTCCAATCGGTTTCCATGCTTAGAAGTCTGGCATTTTGATGCCGAAACACATTCATTCAGTTTGTTTTATGTTTCCCACTTTTATTGCTTCAATTCAATTATTCACCTTTTTTTTTTATTGATTTACGAACTTGGTTGGAATATGCTAGCTTCCCTATTGCTTAAAGTTCAATTCTAATCCCAAGTTAGAGTGAAAAAGTAAAAGGTAGTGATCATAAAACCAGGGAAAGGTTTTCTTTTTTTCCGAGTAAAGGAAAAGAGGGGACGATTAATAGATGATATATTTATATTGAATGTTACTATGTAGATTTAAATTGAAAGGTACTCTTCTCGCTACTGAATATTTTTGTGAGCCATAGTTGACACCTGACAGCGGATTTGGACCCGTACGCTAGTGTGATCATCGTAGCACCTCACCGAAAACAAGCGGGTCGGGCCTGAACAACCCAGTTTTATGCAACACAGACTCGAGTGACAACTGGATAAATCCGAACTTACGCCGCTCCCAAGTCTCAGACCCGCCCTTCAAACTGAAGTCAATGTATTTCGTTCTGCTCGGCCATCCCTGGGGTAAAAGGTTTTGATTAAAAAGAAAAAATTATCAGTGCAGTGATGTTTCTATTTGGTTCTTAAGCAGTACCGGAAATCAGGAGGTAGTTTTCTACTGGATTCTTCTTATGAGGCTTCAGTTGATCCTATCATGAATTAAACTCACGATTTTATAGCGTGAAATTAACTTCAATGTCAATAAATTAAAATTTTATTAATTTTCTATACAATATTTTTTGTTTGTTTCATTGAAAAAAGAAATGTTAGTAAAATTAATTTCAGTATTAAAAAGTTGTAGCATGAATTTTTAATAAAACAAAATAAAATAAATTATAAAAAAAAAGATGTGGCAATAAAGATAATCAGAAACATGGCAACCGGCAATATTGCATTAATGTCACATGCAGTGTCACAAGCTTATGACGGCAATGTTTCAGTTCATCCTTGCATATATGTGAATGCAGTTCCAGTTTTTGTTACTGTTTATTTGTCCACCAAGATTTTCAGGATTGATTTCTTTAAAACAGTGACGGTTCACCAACTCCTCTAGAATGCTGACACAATCAACAGCTCAAATAAAGTCACAAAAGATCAGCCTTCTGATTTTATCTTTCCCAAATTTCTTCTTTTCTTTTTTTCCCCCCTCTCCGACCTGATTAGAAAATAGAGTTTCCAGAAAAACTGGTAAAAGATGATTGTCAATTTAAGACTAATGGCAATTGCAGAGGTCCAAAGCATCGGTACAATATGGAAATCTTACAAGTCATGAAGATCTCTTCACGAGTAAAACTTGCAGGTGTCAAAGAAAATGATATTTTGTGTTACTTGCCGTGGAAGACTAATAATCCAAAACTAATTTATGTTCATGTAGAAACACTTATGAAAGCAAGAAACAAGATTCACTTATCACCGAGAAAACCCTGTAGAGATTCATAAAAACAAAAAAAAAAGGAAAGGAAAGAAAAATAATAAATAAATTATGAAAAATTCTTCAAGCATCATCAGCAAGAATATACACTCCATACTGCAAATCTTGGTGGTGGGTTTCTTGTATATACCGAGATTAAGCCATTATTGCAGAACGGATCACAGCAAAATCATCTCCACCATATTTTCGTTTTCTTAGGAAAAAAGCAGCTATTGGCCATGGAGTAACTTCGGAAAGTGACTATTATTCATAGAAATCACACCATTTATTCTGCTCTCTTGCCTCTCCTAGTGAAAATGAAAGTGCAGCAACCACCCCTCTTTCGCCTGCATTGTAATCAACAACAACATATGAAGACTTAACTGAATTACCAAGTTAGTACCTACTAATCATATCTTTGAATCTCAGCGAAATTTGCTCTGATTTTGAAATCAAGAAAAAATTGAAAACCATCCTAATTTGTGCCCTGATTTTATGGTCGTAACTGATCTTGACTCGTTAAATTATAGGTTTAGACAAATAAAAAAGGTTAAGAAACTTGAATCCTAAAAATCTAACCAAAATTCCATATAATTAAGCGAGGAAGCTAAAAACAATCAAGTTTTTCATTCTGGTCCTCTGCAGGATCCCCTGTTTTTTTACTCTGCTTTAGTATAAACTGCTCTGTTTCCAGGAAAATATCATAATTGAGCAAAATTTTTCTTGATTTCTCAAAGACATCTTCAGACCAGATTTTGTGAAAACCATTGAACTAATGGGAAAATTGAGAGATTTAATTTCCTTATCAGAGACTGAAGTTATTGTGAAACTATCAAAAATTTAATTTAAGAAAAAACATACCTGCTGCTGTTTCTGCTGCTACTTCTGCTACTGCTACTCCGACTGCTTTTAGAGCTTCCACTATTACTACTAAACCCACTACTCTCACTCTCTCCAGAAACCGAATATCTGTTCTTCCACCATTCTTGATCAACACTTTTTGCAGATCCCTCAAACAACAAAGGCCTTGGAGAAACCCTTCCATCTTTACCACCACCATTAACACCATTGTTACTATTACTCTGCTTCTGCTTCTTCTTCTTGTTCTTCCCTGAACCCCAAGAAACCGGAAACACCATCTTCAAAAGAAACCCTCCATTGTTAACACTTCCAGTTCTATTCATGTTCACCCTCCTTGTTGCCGTCTTCCCACTTTTTTCATTCTTCATACTGTTTCTTTCTTTACTGAAGCTTTCTTCTAAACTTTCTTGCTGTTTAGCCTCCTGAATTATCGGGTGCTCCACAAGATCCTTCAAAGAAAGCTCATAGCAACCTTCAGGCATTTTACTCACCATCTCCATCATCTCTCTCTGGCCTCTGGCAATCGCTTGTGTTCTTGATGAAGGTGACAAGCTTCGGAAGTGGTGATGCCGATGAGGAGGGCTTGTTGGCGGACTACTACCCCGCCACAAGGGTGGCGTGGAAGCACCGTCTTCACCATCCTCGTCGCTGGTTCTGGTTTTATTAACAAAACCCTCCTTGAAAATTGCAAAATTCTCTGCTGTTTTTCTTGCTCTGAGGCTGTAATTTTTGGCACCATAAACGTTGTTATAGTTGCGGTTGTCTAGTCGGATGTGATCGGATAAATGGGCAGGATCTAACATGTTCGTTTTTTAATGAAGAGAAACGATGGATGAGAGGTTTTGAAGTGAATTGTGAAAGTTGGTGGTGAGGGTGTTGTTTTGTTTTGAGACGAGAGGTTGTTGTGGAGGCAATTTCATCCCCATTTGCTGATAGGTGTAAATGCTATATATATATTTACAAACACCTGTCTCTCAAGAAAATAAGACTATCAATTTTTTAAAGTTAAAACGACTAGAATAATATTTCTTACTAAAAATCGACTACGAGTTTTAAAAATCGATCTCAAATTTTTAATACTGATGTTCAATCTAATAACTAAAATAACATTAGATTATACTTTTTCATCTTAATTATAGATGTTTAGATTTTATATTTATTTCAATTTTTTATTCGTGCAAGAGCTCATAGATTAGTAGTTTATTGCTAGTAGAGTAAAATGGAGTAAATATTCACCTATTTTTCTATTTTTCAATTTAGATAATAAAATATTAATAGTTGAGAATAAAAAAATAAATTGAGTTTAAATTTTAAAATAAATAATAGAATAAAATTAAATTATTTTAATTTTCTATCTTATGGATACTGTTGGGATGCTCTTAGAATTAGCTACACTAATATTTTATTGATCGAGAGTTTAAGTTTTGAGAGTGAATAGAATGACTTATTAAAAAGAAATCTGAGGATTTTGTATTTTAGGAGTTGAAATTCTATATAAATTAATATAATTATTAAGTTATGAATATATATTAACAGGAGTGTGTCGTTTTCTTGGTAATTAAGTTATGGGTGAGACATGGAATTCAGAGGTTACACAGTTCACAAAAGTCAAGGTATTCTAGATGGGTGGGATGCAAGTAGGGCCAAAATTGTTTTTCCATTTTTCTATTTTTTTGTCTTTTGAGGGATTGCTTTGGCTTTTTGTCATTCTTTTTATGCGGGAGGAAAAGACAAACATGTCCTCTGATTTCGTGTTATTTGACTTTTAGCTGTATTTTGTGATCACAAGTATCATAGTTTAATTTGTTTAGAAATTATGGAATAGATGAAGCCAAGTATATATCATTTTTTGGGTTTGGAAAAAAATTGAAAGGTGGCTGTAGGATCAAGACGTTGCTTTGTTTATTGTCATACTTTGTTAAAGCACAAAGAAGCCAAAAACCCAATAAAGTTATGATATCGCTCCATTTGGTAATGATTGTGTTCGTCAAGGTTATTAGACCGTTTTCCTACTTTCATGCCATCGTGTTCCTTTGTTTTTGTATTTTTTTAAAATACATCATCACCGTATCCTCAATAACTACACTTTGATCTTTTTCTTTTTTGATCGTGACTACACTTTGATCTTTGATTTCATGCATTTACAATGTGTATTCTTAGTTCTTGTTGTTTTCCTTATCTGATTTTTAAAACTTCTATAATATAAGATGTCATCAAACCTGTCAAAATTTCTCTGAAACTATCATTAAAAATTTACATCCATTGCTCAAAAATTAAAAAAAAAAAGAGAATTACAGAACAACCCAAGTCAATCCAAACAAGTTCAACATTATACACCAAACCCACCAAGGGTGATCAAAATGTAGCAAAATATGCTCCTAATGCTTAAATTTCAAAGCTCCATAATATGAATTGTCATAAAGCCTGTCAAAACCTTCTATGAAAAATACCATATCTAAAACTTGCATCTACCCTATTGCTTGACATCTCAACAACAATAATCACCGAACCCTCCAAAAAAATTGCATGAAATGCTATCATATGTTTTCTGAAAATTTAGTTTCAAGAGAAAACTATTTTGACGGAAACATTTCATATAGTCGATGATTCCCATCGCCACTATTGAACATTTCATAATACTATGATCCGAAATATTTTCGACAACACAATAGAATTTTCTAGCAAGATACACCACAAAGCACTTCTCCACGGTGTACTTTCAAAGATTCACCACCACCACACCTCCCCTTCAAATTAAACCACCAAAGAATCCAACCACAACAATCACATAGACTGCCCTAAGAAACCCTAACCCTAGCTCTATCAGCACAACAATCACACAGGCTGATATCACTCATGCGCTAGTAGAAATAACAATTAATACCTTATCCATTGACGATTCATACTTTATTCACTTAAAATAGATATTACCCGTTTTTGAATACGAATATGAATATTGTCTATATTTAGCTATGCAACTACAGATAATACTCTCATCACTCAAACAATTAATGGTAGAAACTGAGCATGCTAATGCATCCTTATGCACACGCTTGCAATGATCGATGCACTGAAAATTGACCCGCTGCCTCTTGCCCAACTTGAAGCATATTCCCGTCAAGGCATTATATTAATATTTTTTTTATATTTTTTAAATACGCGCATTAATTGATTCATCGAAGAAGTGGAGGCAAAACCGACATTATATAAAGTGAAGCTTTATGCCTTTATCTTACCTTTTCTTTTCTTTTCTTTTTTTAATTTTCGATGCCTTTATCAATCCTTTTTAGTGTTACTTGACACAATAAAAGCTAGATTTATTGAATTATTGGTACTCAACCCTTCATATCATGATACCATTTTTTAGTTCTTCAATCCGTCGCGAAGACTCTTCTTGCTTTATTGAGCAGGTGCTATATCTATTGATCATTCCTTGACATTGAAGATGGATTCACCACTATTAAATTTAAACGACAAACTTTTATTGGTTAGTATATATAGTATTTGAAGCACATTGTTGGTTTTGTTATAAAAATAAAAAGGGAGTAGAAAGAAAAATATAAAATTTATGGGCTAGATAATATTAAACTAAATTTTATTTGGTGTTACGTATTTTTCATATAAATGGCTTACTATAGGGACATTATTTTGTCCTAATAATATTATTGTTATTAATACACAAAATTAACAGTAAATTTTAATGACAATTTAATTAGAGTCAAAATTAAAATTTAATCGATTAATTATATATTATTTGAGAAAAAAAGTAGTTGAAGAATGAATTGGTAGTACTGAAAATGCAAAAAATATTACTATTTGAAGGCCAAATTTTCGGCATCAATAAACCAATTATTAAGAATCCTACCCAACTTGAAATGGAATAGTAAAACATCAAAAAGATATTCAAATACAAAATAATTTAATTTAAAAAATAAAAATATTATTATGTACATCTGCAACTATTGAGGGATATATTTTCTTAAAATGATAATAAACTAATGATAACAACTCTTGAAAACAAGCCTTCACTCCTAAGGACACCTTGCGAGTGAAGATTACCTTAGATTTAAGAACATATTGCGGCCACAACTCGTTTTTTTTTTTTTTTGGATAAGTGATGTTATTAATATGGCTAACATATATATAAAGCAGTAGATTGACGAAATATAAGAAAACCCATTACCCAAGGTAATCTCGCTGTATTTGAGGCTATATACGATACAAGAGGGGAAAACGTACTAAAAAATACAATGATATAAAGCAAATAATGACAAGTTATAATGACTTTGAAGTGAAAAAAGCCTCAGGACATCTCAAAACATCTATAACAGAGATATTCACTTTTGAACTCTTAGGCGATGTGTGATTTCATATGCTCTTACTAATAACTAAATATGTAATATATAATTTCTTTCAAAAGCTTCAAAAAATATTGAAGTTAATATGCAGCTAATAAGAAATATTTTTATTATATAAATAAGGTAAATTCTAAATAACAAATATAACAACGATACAAAATATGTTTTTACATGAAGTGAATTAAACTCGTAAACTTCAACATGACATCTTGCACTCATTTTCTCTCTTAATCAATGTGAAATATCCGTTAAGCCTATTATTGTTTAGCTTGACCAACGGTTTAATAAATATGTGAAAAGAATTTTGGAGAAAGATGAATGAAAATGAGAGAAAAGTATGACATTCTTACGCTTGGAAATTGATTTCTTTGAAAATTTTGGAAGAGGAGACAACAAAATAGAAATTAAGGATACATTGGATGTGTGTTCTTCGTATAAGCGGAAATCTAGAAGGGTAGCTTTGGTCTAAATTGAGCTTTGTCTTGCTTGATGGAAGTAAAATTAGAGAATTCTTAAATTTACTTGTATTGTTGTCCAAGAAATACTTTCCACATAGTTGACGTCTCCGGTAATGACGACTATGCTGAAGCAATTAGTAAAATTAGCAGTATATATTTACAACCACAGCGTAATTGATTTGATATTAGTGAAAACGTCCATTGAAAATTAATTGATTCTATATTAGTGAAAAAGTGCATTGAAAATTAATTTATTCTCATTATTTCAAGTACCAGCTGCCTCCAATAACAACTTTTTTGACCCATGTAGAATTAATTGCTCAATAAGATAATTTATTTCTTTGTTCATTTATTTATTTATTTATATTACTATTATTACTACTATTATTATAATAATAACAACATGATGTGATCTTTCAACCAAAACAATCACTAAACGACTCTTCATAAATTTATTAGTAGACTTATAATTTGTTGATTTTAAAATCATTTCTATATTAAGAAGTCGCGGGAGTTTAATTTTAATAAGAGTAAATAACAATAATGAAAGAAAACTTTTCACGAATTTAACCACATGAAATGGTTAAAGAGACTTTGTAGCTGATGTATTTCTTGCAAATGATTTGTCAACTTAGCTTGATCATTTAGGTATATTTCTAACATCACATCGCCTTTCAAAGTTGAGTTTAAATTTCATTGGAGAAGACCGACCAAAAAAAAAACTTCTAAATAAATTTAATTGAATAAGTTAAGATTTGACAAGTGCTCTATTGGCAGCACAACGTCCATGTCTTTCGGGACCGAAAGTCTTCAACCCAATTAGACTAGAAGTTTGAAGGATCGCTAGGCAACATTAAAATGTAAATTTAGAGAACTGAATTACAACATTTCGGATTTAGTAATTTAATAATTAATATAGTTACAATTGACAAAAAATTAATTACTTTTAGTTTACTGTTCAACTACATCCATTTCTATTCAATTTATTTGTAATAAACACTTGTTAGAAAGGTGTAAGAATTAGGAGAAATTAATAGCATATAACATATAATAATTTTTTAATAAAAAAATAAAAAAATGATTCGATTTTTAAAAAACATGCTAAATATTATTATAAGTTATATGCTGTTTTTATATTAAATAAAAAAATTTTAAATTGAATTTCATTGTTGAATCTTGAGACCTTATGTTTCAATTCAATCTCATTTTTTTATTATGTTAAGGATTTATTTGAGAAGTATAAAATTTAACAAATATCAAATAAATATAGTGTATAAAATTTTTTTAAATAAAAAATAATAATGACATGATTTTTAAGGGGAAAAAGAAGGATCCATTCTCTTCATCCAACGTTAACTATGACAAATAACCTTGTTTCAAATATATTCTCTCAAATGAAAAAATGCATGACAAAAATGTCTAATTTCAAATGTCTCTGAAAGGTCACAAAATGTAGAAATTGTTTTATTTTCAAATGTATCA
This sequence comes from Flueggea neowawraea, assembly GCA_948243855.1. NCBI lineage: Eukaryota > Viridiplantae > Streptophyta > Magnoliopsida > Malpighiales > Phyllanthaceae > Flueggea > Flueggea neowawraea. The sequence continues at coordinate 1,620 of CAODLS011304468.1, read as the reverse complement.
AAAAATTTCCAAAATGTTATTTTTTAAAATAAATTTTAAAAAAATGATATTGGTCAACAAAAATTTAAGCGTTTTATATTTGTAAAAATTAAAATTATATTAATCAATTTATTAAATTTAGTATTTTATTTAGTATACATAACATAATTGACTCTAAAACTCAATTTTAATGCAAGTAGGCCTAACAAAAAGCCTCCTTTGCTTGTTCATGGCTAAAAATAATTTAGCAGAAATTACACTATATGCCACATTTAAGCCATACAATTGAAGACGCAGCTTTAAAATTACATTAACCTAATTTGTAGAATAAATAAAAAAATTGTTATTTGATATTTTTTTATTTTCTTTTAAAATAGCATTTTTTTTTGTTATCCACAATTGTGTATGTTTAGTACACGTCTATCAATGTTTTGTACACCACTTCGAAATGTGCTGAATTTCTGATGAGAACTCAATTTCACGTGCTAATGTCCCACTTTCTCATGTGCGACACGGGCTGAGCATTTTAGCCCAGCCCGTTGGCTCGAGCCCGGCCCGAATAAATTTATGGGCTGGGTTACTAGTATTTAGCCTGCGGGTCAGGTGGTTCGAAATTTTTTAAATAAAATAGAGTAGAACCAAGATTTATGAAATAGTCAACGGGCTGGCCCAGCTCAGCCCACATATATATAATATATATAATTTTTTTATATTTTATATATATAATATATAGTATATTAATATTAATTTGATGTATTATGTGTTATAAATTAGTAAAAATAATGTCAATTATATATTTAAGAGTTGTTTAATATTTATTAAAGTATAATTTATATAATAAAATATATATTAAATTTTATCTTGATAAAAAATATAAAATATTCGTATTTTTAAATAAAAAATTGGCCGTTGGCCGGCCCGACCCCCTCTTTTTGAATGGGCGGGTTGGGTTGGGGGTTTTAGCCAGATTACCGTGCCTGGTCCAACCTGACTCGGTCGACTGGGCTAAAGAAACTCTTCCAATCTGGCCCGGCCCTGTGCCTACCCTGTGCGACCAAAAAATGATATATTTTTTATATTAGTTTCAAGAAGTGGCATGAGAATTGATATTTGATTTTGTTATAGAAGTGTAAATTTTCCCAATAATTTATAAACAAGCCAGATTTAATGGTACATATGATGATTTTGAACGGAATTTATTTTTAATTATTAATACCTAACAACTATTTATAAATATAAAAATCTTTGGTCATAATTTGAAGAGAAAAATAATATAATAACATTATCATATTTTAGCCAAATTATGCATTTTCTTAAAAACTTTAATATTTAAATTCTAAAGTCTGTTCGTTGTAAATAAATTCTTGTTTCTTTTCAAACAATATTAGTTCATTTGACCAAATATCCAGAAATCAAATACTAAACCTGTTTACAAAATTATATCTTTACTTATGATTATGAAGTACTTGACTAAATAATGCTAATTAGTATTTATTTTATTTAGTTTTTATCACAATATAAATTTACAATTAATCATGTTGTTTGACTTCCAGAAATTTTCATTATATATATATATATATATATATATATATATATATATATATATATATATATATATATATATATATATATATATTATGT